>JABWDL010000148.1:15000-17500 GCA_015343265.1 Pao palembangensis | reverse complement strand
TTTTCCCTCTGGAGCGATAGCTTAGCAGTATTTATTTCCAAGCTATCGGAAGCAAACTGCTGTTTTTAACACAGCATCCTTCCCTCAGAATAATCCCCAACTTCTTTTTACTGGCTTTTTAAACACAGCACAGCTGCAGATTTTAGGCTGCATTTTAAGACAGAAACAACACGATGTGATCCTGCACATCTGTACGTGCACACCTGCCTGCACGCGAGAGCGTCCACAGGTTGATTCATTTATCTAGATTCAGTTAGAGCAAGGGTGTCAAACCCATTCCAGACTGAAGTCGTCAATCACCTGATCTGATTGGTCAAGCTGATTGGTCAAACTCTGTGTGCTTGATTGGTTGCAACAAAAACCTGCAGCCACACGGCCCTTGGTGGAATGGGTTCGACACGCCTGAGTCCGAGCTCAATCACTCAGGTAACTGGGAGAGGTTTACCTGTAATCAGCTGAATCAGTCACATTTATGGGTCAGAAGAGTGTGACTCTTTGGTGAGGACAGGTTTTAAAAGCATCTGAGAAAAGTTTCTGACGCTCAGAAACTTTTCTCGAGTTTTGGATCAGCTGAGAAAAGACGTGACGTGCCCATTGAGAGACGCTTTATACATCAATAATGGCGGATTGTTGTAAAATATCTTCGGTAAATATGCAGCTAAAATCACTGGAATTCATAACAGATCACAGTAAAAAGTGAGCTTTCGGCTGCTTCGTGAGCTAACGGTTACCAGCCAGCTAGCAGCAGCGTGTTTGCTAACAGCTAACTAGCGCTTCCGCCTCCTCGGTCTAAGGCGGTGCGAACCAGCTCGGAGGAGCCGGGGAGCTTCGGTGGGAACTACAGACGCTGGCTCCCACCGGCAAAGAAAATAAGGAGCAAGAGAAAGCGGAGAAACACTCACCTCCGACTGCATTTGGCCGGCGTCGGACTCGCGTCGACGTGATGACGTCATCGCGCCTACTGGGTCCGTGGCATGAATGACCCAGGACACGCCCCGTTGTTTGATCACGCCCCTTTTCTGTGTGGAGAGGGAAGGGGCGTGGTCAAAGCACGGAGATGGACGTGCTGATGTAGGTTTCCAGTACTTGTGAGGACCATTAGACTAGTTACCAAAACTATGGTAAAACCATGGAAACGGAACATCAGACCTTCAATAAAGTACTTCTATTCTATTCATTTCATCTAGTACTAGAGCTGTTTCCGCTTCCAACATCATCGTCTTCATCATTGTCATCACCATCAGAAATCACAAATCAATCATGGGACTAATCAGGAAGATGCTGTTTATTAAAAATCAATCCCACTACATTTATTCAAGCTTGTTCCTCCTGGAGAAAATAAAAATTCAATATTTCAGACATTTCACATCATCTTCATCATCTTCATCAGGATGGATAAATTCAGGATTTTCTTCCTCACAGTGTTTTCAGTCAATACTGTATCAAAAAGCTGAATTTGCAATCGTTTCTTCTTAAAAACATTTGCGGGAGCAGGCTCGCCGGTTACAGTTCGCCTCCACCAATCACAGTCATCTACCTGAGCAGGTGGTGGACTGTCCATGGAGACGCAGCAGGAAATAAATATACGAGTCACATAAATAACGTGGGTCAATCTCAAAGAGAAAAACTAGGACAACCAGTAAAACTGACACAAACGCTGGAGAAAAGTGCACAAACAGAAAGTACAGCTGATGGCTAAAGATGACAGGAAGTGACGGGAAGTGGCGCCGTACCAGGATGGCGCTTGAGAGCACGTGGGCGGGGCTTCCTATGAGGCTTTTTCTGTAGCTAAGGACAGAACTGGTCCTTAAAACTCATTTATATCAGTGTTTTATTCTGAAAAGTCACCTTTAAAAATCAGGAATCTAATGTTTTGTTAGTTGACAAAAAGAAAGATGGGATAAAAGAAAGAATGAAGGATAAAAAGATGTTTGAGGAGCCTTCGCTCTTTCACGTTCTCTTTTTCTGTAGTGACTCAGGAGGTAAGTGCAATTTCCTGGTGGGGTTGTCAAACACATGAGACACAGGAAGAACAAACATCAAAACAGGATCCAGGCCTTCAAAATACTGTACAGGAAGGAGTTTCCCTTCAATTTAAGCAGAACTTGAACCCACGTGGCTGCTTTTTTATGTTTGTCTACAGAAAACAGTCATCCCACTACAAAAAGTGAGAGGTAGACCTAGCTGCGCACGTAGCCCTGCTAATGCTAATCATTCAGCCGGTTATTGGTGGTGAGTTCCTCCTGATCTGTCCAGTTATTAGCACAAATTGAACAGGAAATGTTAGCTAGAAGTGACCTCCAAACTGGACATTAAAAAATTTAAGTTCTGACAGCCATTAGCCTTTTCTTTGTCACACTTTGCCAACTGATGATCGTTTCACTCGCGCTTGTAGTAGTAAATACTCAATAAAATGTGATCAGAGTGAAATCATGAGTGGGTGCCCTTCTCAGCAACACTGGGTCAAGTTGAGAGCCAACCCCAAACAATGTGTTCAGAT
>JABWDL010000148.1:0-10000 GCA_015343265.1 Pao palembangensis | reverse complement strand
TGTTTGTACTTGAAAGCTTTTCCACACTCGCCGCATTTGAACTTGCGGTTTCCGGCTTCGTTCAGCAGCGGCAGCTGCAGAGGGAAGACAGCAGAGCTCAGACGCAGAAACAGGCGGAACAGACCTGCTCGCTAGCTTCTGTTAGCAGGGTCGGTAAACGCTCCAGCCTGATGTCACAAACTGAAGGTGCCTCTTCTCAGGTGCAGCACCTGACTGGCCAGCAGAGGAACCGCCTGGACGGCCTTCATGACACTTTTACCCACTGTTGTGGGTTTTAAACATGGCAGCTGTGACCTTCCTGAAACGCCTCTGGCCAATCAGAGCTTCTACAGCAGATCGACTGCTCGGATGGCTAAGGAGTCCAGGTAGATCACATGACATCCATCTGCACTGACCTTTGTCCTTTGATTGACACATAGGACAGCCAATCTGACGCCTGATCTAACCACGCTAACTTCCATACTAACCTCTAGAAGCAAGCTGCAACCACGCTGGCACTGGGGGGCCGTGCCCGCCCACGGAGTCAGCTGTGCCAGTAAAGTTCTCTGTTAATTTTAGTTGGTTTTCATTTTTCCGTCAGAGTAGCCATCTTCTATTAATCCCATCTATCCTGAGCTATCAATCAATCAATCCAACTGAACGAAGGCAACGTGTTAGCCAATTACAGGTAGAGGGGGGCGTGCCGCTTACCGGTCAATACTCAGCGCGCTCAAGCTGTACAGACTGGTCCGCAACGTTACGATGGAAATTCGATGTAGTTTCAAAAAGGAAGACTGACAGAGCCGACAGGAGTGAGCAGGGAGAGGAGGCAGCAGCAGCACTTGATTAGAAACTTATGACCAAAGGCCACAGCCCTGAGTTAGCATCCGCAGCAGTTAGCATCCGTTGCCAACTAGCACGGATGCTAACTCCAGGCCCGCTGACATCAGCCATGTTTCTAACAGAAGTGGAGCTGCCCTGAATGACCTTCAGCCCCCGAGTGGGCTGTGAGTTTAAGAAAGGAACACAGCGCTATTCTACTGTGTTTGGTTTTCTTTTACACGTATTTAAGGATGAACGGCCTCGTTAGTGAGATCAAATATTACCGCAGTCAAGGTGGCCACAGAGCCGCTGTTCAGCCTGAGGCACAAAAATGGAGTTTAAGAGGCCCTGAACAGCCAAGTGTTTCAGGTTAGGTTAGGGTTTCAGTTTGCAAATGGCCTGAAGGGTGCAGCTGACTGGCCAGTGTGGTTCATGCACTGTGCAAGATGCACCACAATGGTATAAATGAAAGTCAATTTCAGTTAAAAACATACTTATCCTCAAAGGAAAAAATGCAATAATAGTAATCATTAAAATAAAAATAATATCATTAAATATGTGTTTTGCATTTTATTGTGGGTACATCATTTGTCTTGGCATCTCATAAGCAGCTATGTTGAGGGGGTCTACGGGGCTACACCACTACCACACTACACCACGCCACCACGCTACCTCACACCACCACGCCACGCCACACCATACCACGCCATCACGCTTACCCTTTACATCACCACGCCACGCCACACTACAATTTTTCACGCCACCACGCTACCCCATACCACCACGCCACGCCACTATACCACGCCATCACGCTTACCCGACATCACCACGCCACGCCACACTCATACCACTTCATCACGCTACTCCCACACCACCACCACGCTACGCCACACTATACCACACCACCACGCTACCCCACACCACCACGCTACGCCACACTATACCACGCCACCACGCTACCCCACACCACCACGCTACGCCACACTATACCACACCACCACGCTACCCCACACCACCACGCTACCCCACACCGCCACACTACACCACGCCACCACGCTACGCCACACTATACCACGCCACCACGCTACTTGACGCCACACCACGCTACCCCACGCCACACCACCACGCTACACCACACCACCACCACGCCACGCCACACCGCCACGCTACACCACACCACCATGCTATGCCACACCGCTATGCTACGCCATGCCACCACGCTACACCACATGCTATGCCACGCCCCGCTACGCCGCCACGCCACACCAACACGCCTCGCTACGCCACGCCACCACACTATGCCACACCACGCCATGCTACGTCACCACGCCCCGCTACTCCAGGCTACGCCACCTTGGGGTGAAGGTCCCTTAAAGAGAAAGAGGTGTAATCATCATCATGTGACGTCAGCTCACAATGACGGTGGGAAAAGAAAGAGAGAAAGAAAGAGGAGACAACACGTAAGAATGAGGAAGGAGCGCTAGACGGTGTGCTACCTGCTCTTTGCTGGCTTTGTGTGTGGTCATGTGACGCTCCAGCTGCGTGCGGCTGCCCAGGGCGTCGCTGCAGAGCGGGCAGCTGAAGCTCTCCTCGTTCTTCTCGTGCCGATACTTGATGTGTTCCTTCAGAGACGACAGGCGTTTGTAGCCGCGCTCACAGTACGGACAGGTGAGCAGCTGGGCAAAGTCGTCAGGTGTGTGACTCTGCAGCTCTGCACACAATCAAAGACAGACGCAGTCCTTTCATCCACCCTCGCTGACAGAGGACAGCAGGTGGGTTTGCAGACAGGAAGCAGGTGCACGCTGGCTACCGTGTTGGCTCTCCTCCGGGCCCAGCAGCTCAGGTGTGCCCAGGAGCCTCTGCTCCTCTGGGGCTTCTGGGTAAATGATGGCAGTGTCGCTGCGCTGCAGGTACTCGGCGATGGACACCGGCTGGTTTTCGCCCTCCACCGCTCCACGCTTCAGGAAGTAGGGGTCCAGTTCAGCGATGCCGAGCGTCTTGACTGAGGACAGGAAGCAGACGGGTCACATGTTGGCTCAGCATGGTCACATGAAGACGCCACTCAGGTGCTGGACTCACCGGAAGCATTTCCAACTGACTCTGGACCAGCACCTCCAAACCCCTCCTTTCTGTCACCTGACCAATAAAAAGAGAGCATGCAGTCATGTCCTGCCTAGGCCCCGCCCCCAGCTCCTCCTCTCAAAGTCCCGCCTGTACGTTTGAGGCCTATGTTCTGGAACACGGCTCACTTCCTGAAGCCGTGTTCCCGTATGCTACAGGTGACACGTGCATGAGAACCGGTGAACACAGGTGTGACTTTACCTGGGGAAGGGGCGGGCCTCAAACTAAAGAAAGACAGGAGGGCTTCAGGTCATGTGACTCACCTGAGCTCTTCCTGTGTGCGTCTGTGTTATCGATGTGGTCCCCGAGTCTCCAGTGCTGGTGCAAACTCCGAAGCCCTTCCACTCCCTGCAGGGACAGCAGGGCGTGTCCCTTCCGGGGTGAGCCTTCAAGGGAGGGAACGCCCACCGCTGGACCGCCGAGGTCCTTCTCCCTGTCCACGCCATCTCCCTCACTGCAGACGGTCGTCTCTTCGTCGGTCTCTGAATTGGCCGCCGCAGCGTTCTCATAGTTTAACACTGAAACAACAACAGTCACCAGGTTGGATCAAAGTCAACCATTATTACCAACCACACTGTACAGATCAAAGCCTGAAACACCCAGCACTGTACAGATCAAAGACAGAAAGGCCCGCAATCACGATCCCTTGTGGATCAAAGCCCAGCTAGCATTACCCAAACTCAGCTAAGGGGCAGGGCCATCTGTGATTGAGTCAGGCTCCACCCCCTGATCAGATTGGATCAATGGGTTCACTCACACACACTTGTGTCCATATGTGTGTATGGACTGTTTGTGTGTGTGTGTGTGTGTGTGTGTGTTTCATATCAGACTACAGCAGGAGTGTGACATGCCTCTAATCAGTAAGGGGCGGGGCTTCAACTGCCTCTGATAGGATTAACTGAAACTCTGTGGTAACCAGAGTCAAACCAGCTTTGTCCTCCGTTACCAGCACACCTTCACACACACACAGACACACACACACACACACACACACACACACAGACACACACACAGACAGACACAAACACACACACACAGAACCAGGTATTGCCTCACAACAGGGTGATTCTCTTCCTGGAAATTTTTGAAGATGTGAAACTGCTGATGGAGAAACTAACTATCGCTCTCTCCCTCTCTCCCTCTCTCCCTCTCACACACACACACACACACACACACACACACACTGACTTCATTGTCAGCATCAGGTTGTTGTTGCTGCTGCTGCATCTCCTGATGATGATGATGATGATGATAATAACTTGTGAAGAGGCTGTGATTCAACACACACGTGTTACCGTCGTCATCAGGACGTCCTGCTACAGTCGTCCACTGTCTCCTGGACACCACAGTCCATGGCTGTGTCCTTAGTTGTTCCCTCAATAGTGCACTAACTAGGGTCTACCCACCTCTGTACCCTGTTTAGTCTCTCAGCGTATCCCATAATGCACTGTGACAAGTAGTAGACGACTGATGGTTGCTAGGCAACAATGTCTGTTTTTTATTGAACCTTCATCTGACCAGATAAAAGACTTATTGAGATCAGACCTCTTTCACAAGGGTGAGCTGCTGGACAGGAGGCTAATTGTCGTTGAGCTGCTCCATGGGGGGCCGTGAGGACCACTGCAGACCTGTCCAGCAGCCACAGAGACCATCAGTCCCTCAGCCAATCACAGAGCAGCTGAATAATCAGAACTGAGCTCAACTTCCTGTTCCTGTCCGCCAGGACGGCCCACCGTCACCGAGGTGCTGAGGCGACGTTACACAAGTGGGAAGTGTGAAAAGAAGAAAGGAAACAGTGAGTGTGTGTGTGTGTGAGAGAGAGAGTAGGTGTGTGCGCGTGTGTGTGAGGGTGTAGGTGTGTGCCAGTGTGTGTGTGTGCGTGCGTGTGTGCGTGTGAGAGTTTAGGTGTGTGCCAATGTGTGTTTGTGTGTAGGGATACGTGTGTGTGCGTGCGTGAGAGTGTAGGTGTGTGCCAGTGTGTGCGTGTGTGTTCTCAGAAACAGAAGGAGAAGCTTTGTGGTTAAGAGGTCATCAAACTCCTGATGTCAGCAGATCAGGTCAGCGGTATGTGGACTTCACTGTCGACACTGAAAAGAGGAAATTCTAGTTTCTTACCTGCTTTTTTTCATCACGAGACCTTTCAGGTCAGCAAAAGAGCACAAATGAATGAATGATTATCTGGGACTGTTCACTCTGTCATATTATTGATCTGTTGCAATCTGATGATCAGTTTCTGATAAACAGATGTATTCTGGGTTATGGGGGCGGAGCCTAAGTTTGCAGGTGAGGGTCTCTAATCCATCTGAACAAGTGACCAGACCAGATCACAGAATACAGCAAGACCACAGACAAGCTCAAAGCCAGAACCTTCCACCGCTAGACCACTACATACCACTACAGACCCCCACAGACCCACTACACACCACCACAGACCACCACAGACCCACTACACACCACTACACACCACCACAGAACCCCACAGACCCACTACACACCACCACAGACCCACTACACACCACCACAGACAACCACAGACCCACTACACACCACCACAGACCACTACAGACCACCAGAGACCCACTACACACCACCACAGACCACCACAGACCCACTACACATCACCACAGACCACTACAGACCACCACAGACCCACTACATACCACCACAGACCACCACAGACCACCACAAACCCACTAAAGACCCACTACACACCACCAGAGACCACTACAGACCACCACACACCCACTACACACCACCACAGACCACTACAGACCACCACAGACCCACTACACACCACCACAGACCACTCCAGACCACACGAGACCACCACACACCCACTCCAGACCACTCCATACCACCACAGACCCACTACAGACCCACTACAGACCACCACAGACCTACTCCAGACCACCACACACCCACAACAGACCACTACAGACCCACACCAGACCACTACAGACCCAATACAGATCACTCCATACCACCACAGACCCACTAGAGACCCACTCCAGACCACTACAAACCACCACAGACCCACCACAGACTCACTCTAGAATCAAATGAAAGTGAAAGGATCATTGAATAACAGAACTTTTTCATTGTTAATAGATTTCATTGAATCAAAGATGAGAAAATGCAGCCTGGTGACACGTGGACACAATGTGCTTTGTTTGTGGCGGTGAGGGAGGGGCCAGCGGTGAGGGAGGGGCTGCAGACTGGGCCGGGTCTCTTCTGCTCTGCTGCACACACACATAAGTCGGCTCATAATTACTGTCTGCTGCTGCTGCTGGGATCAATTTGCATTTAACCCAGTTTCCTGGACCAAAGAGGATTGAGGCTCCACGCCCCCCACCACCTCACCACGCCCCCACCACCTCACCATGCCCCCCCACTGCCTCACCACGCCCCCCCACCACCTCACCATCTCGCCCTCCTTCTGGGAGGAAACGCCACTGACCCCTCACCATCACCTGAGCGCCTCCACCGGGTCACCTCCTGCCCCACAGAGGGGGGGCTGGGCTGGGCTCTGTCCCCAGGCCAGTCAGCTAGAGAGGACAGAAACCAGTGCTCCCAGTTTAGCTGCTGCTGACACCAAACACCTGAGAGGGCCTGAGAGCCAGTCAGGTGATCCAGGACCACTGCACCATCACTGAGGATGACTGGTCCACAGCTGCATATTCACACACACAGATACACACTCACAGATATGCACTCACACACAGATACACACTCACACACAGATACGCACTCACACACAGATCAGATACACACACACAGATACACACTCACACACACACAACCATCCATCCATCATCCAACCTGAGTCTGTAGTGAAACAGCATGTGTGTGTATGTGTGTGTGTGTGGGTGTGTGTGAATGTGTGTGAGTGTGTATGAGTGTGTGTGAATGTGTGTGTGAGTGTAAATGTATGTGTGCAGGTGTGTGAATGTGTGTGTGTGTGTGTGTGTGTGTTATTCAGTAATCAGGCTTTCGTGTTAGCTGTTCTCATGTCTCTGCCATCAGATTCCAGTGGGTGTTATGTTTTCCGCTCCTGTGTGTGTGTGTGTGTTGCCTGTATGTTGAAGGTGTGTGTGACCCTGATGACCACGTCCATGAAGGATTGATTGACCTGATTATCTATTTTATATCTGTCTACTGATCCAAACGCTAACATGTTTCATCTGTGTCACATTGATCTGACTGATCGCACACACACACACACACACACACACACACACACACACACCCATCAATGACCTCCATTGACCGTGTCCCTTTGAGCGTGCACAAAGCCGCCCTTTCAGGTTCCTGCGGACTGATGTCATAAAATTGACACGTGGAGGCGGCTGTTAGCTCAACTTTGGGAGCGCTGTCAGCTCCCTCGCTGCAAATGAATCAATTCCAGAGCGGCGTAATCCTGTGAGGGGTGGAGCACACCTCCCTGTTGGTAGGTGCTGCAGGCGGCGGGGCCACATCAAAGCTCAGGCTTTCATCTGCCCCGTTAGAAACGCTGCATCTCCAACAACAAGCTGAAGCTGCAGGTCGGCTCCAGGCCTCAGACGCTCTGGAAGTCCATCAGCACCAACAGCAGCTTAACTTGTGATCCAACACAACCATCTCAGAGTCATCACATCAGGTCTGACCCCAACCCACACACACACACACCACACAATGGTTGGGGTCGCCACCTGAAAGACTGCATTTTAACCATGTTTGACAGGCTGCATAAAGGGGGACACCTCCAATCTCATGATGACCCCCCCCACCACACACGCGCACACACACACACGCGCGCGCACACACACACACACACTATGAACATCAGCACATAAAATTTCTTGCGTGTGTAGAGCATCTGTCGTCAACCCATCTTTGGTTGAGAGCATCCAGGAGAGCTAATCAATCAGCGACTTCATCAATCGCTGGCCTGGACTCCGGAGCAACGTGCTGTCATGGTGCTGGATCTTCTGAGGGCACCTTTGGGGGTGGAGTCTTGTGTTTCTCCAGATGAATCCACGTAGATTCAAGAAGCGGAGCGATGCGTCTCTCTGGATAAAGACCAGGAGGCTTTTGCAGACGGGGGTTGGTCTTTGCTGGGAGGGGGATTATTATCCTGTTTCTTTGATGGCTGACAAGACTCACAAAAGCACCTGCCCCATCCCCAAGTGTCCCCCTGCTTCTCCCTGCTGTCCCCCTGACCTGAACAGCATTCCGGGCCTGTAGGGGGTCTTCCCCATGGCTACCTCCCAGCCCCATCTCCAGCCCTGCCCCCAGCCAGTCTGCTAATCCCACAGCAAACATTCACAGGCCACGCAGACGTCTCCCAAGCTCTCAGCTGAAAGGTGCACGGCCGTCACCGTGGGAACCACATGAGAGACTGTGCTGGTGTGAAGCAGCCAGCAGAGACGGCTCCACGGAGAGGAGGTCCACCACAGCATCAGTGGACCTGAACCTTCTGCGTCCAGGAGAGCCTGCTCAGAGGAAGACCACGGTTGTCCACACACCTTGGTCTTCTCTGGTGCTCACTTCCTCCATGTGAACCTGGTTGAAGGTCTCAGGTCCTGTGTTTGCTCAGCTGTGATCTTCACGTGCTCTCAGGTCGGCTCCACCTGGAACCTGTTGAAGCTCTCCTGCTTCAGTGATGCTGGATCTTCCTCTTGTTTGGACGAGCTGGAGAACTTTCCTTCACAGCGTCTTCCATGAAGCGGCTTTGACAGGAGTGTCAGCTCGGATCGCTCAGAGGCGGAGGTCAACCGTCTCCGGGCCGCTGGCCCACCACGCACACACTCGCTCATCTAATTGGTGGACGTGTGAGCAGGACGTCCAGTCATCTGATCTGGCCTGAGGAGGTTTGTGCTGAGTCCTCGTGAGCGCTGGATCCTCCAGCAGCACCAGAGTCCTTCACCACACAGACCTTCATCCTGAGGTCTGAAAGCCAGGAGCTTCTCTCTGCAGACCCTCTCAGTCCTGGTGTCTCTGAAGCTGTCCCTGCTGGTTGTCCCTGCTGCTCCAACGTTCAAATGAACCCGTTGAGTCCGTTTAAAGGCGTCATTAACGAAGGCGTCAGTGTGCTGGACCTGCACCTGGACCTGGACCTGGACCTGGACCTGGACCTGGACCTGATCCTGGACCTGGACCTGGACCTGGTCCCACGCTAACTCTAGACTGTCCTGGACCTGGACCTGGTCCTACACTAACTCTAGACTGTCCTGGACCTGGACCTGGACCTGGACCTGGACCTGGTCCCACGCTAACTCTAGACTGTCCTGGATCTGGACCTGGACCTGGACCTGGACCTGGTCCCACGCTAACTCTAGACTGTCCTGGACCTGGTCCCACACTAACTCTAGACTGTCCTGGACCTGGTCCCACAATAACACTAGACTGTCCTGGACCTGGTCCCACGCTAACTCTAGACTGTCCTGGACCTGGTCCTACACTAACTCTAGACTGTCCTGGACCTGGTCCCACGCTAACTCTTGACTGTCCTGGACCTGGTCCCACGCTAACTCTAGACTGTCCTGGACCTGGTCCCACACTAACTCTAGACTGTCCTGGACCTGGACCTGGACCTGGACCTGGACCTGGACCTGGACCTGGGCCTGGTCCTGGACCTGGACCTGGACCTGGACCTGGACCTACACTAACTCTAGACTGTCCTGGACCTTCCAGACTGTGCTGGGCTGTAGTTCAATAACCTGGTTGTTGCTGAGTCTCATGAACATCTGGACTCATCACGCTGGCAAAGATGAAGGTGGGGGGCGGAGCCTGACGCTCTGGGGCAAAGGTGTGGGGGGGTTCAGTCAGACAGACAGTCACCATCTGCACACACACATGTCCTCACACCTCCATCTGTATTGATTGTTCCGTGTGCGTGTGCGTGCGTGCGTGTGTGTGACCTTGCCGCAGGAGTTGGGCCAATCAGATGAACTCTTCCCAGGAGGGCGGGGCCAACCCCTGCAGCTCACCTGGCTGATGACCTCTGGACTCATTCACACTAATGCTCATTTCAAAATCACCACCAAAGAAGCATCTGGATCTGGATCTGGATCTGGATCTGGATCTGGATCTGGATCTG
>JABWDL010000146.1:0-23846 GCA_015343265.1 Pao palembangensis | reverse complement strand
TAATCCTTTTTTGTGTTTGGCGGTAAAATGTCAGTTAGTTTCTTCCAACTAACTAAAACAATTGGTTGCACGGTAGCGATTCAGAACTCAGTTGGAAATTAATTGCTTAAGTTGCTATCATACTGCATCCTCAGAGAACATACTCAAAACATTTTTGAAAGTTTTTTAGAAATTTTTGGCCACACAGATTATCCAATTGATAATCTCAGAGACCACCTCAGACCTGAAGACGCATCTCTGCCTTGTATCCACAGGCCAGCTGACGCAGCAGGTTGGACTTGACCGGTTATCTTCTAGTTCTGGGTGTTGAAGTGCACGGAACCCCTGGGAGACTGAGAGTTTGCGACCTGCACCTGATTCTGGACTCATCAGAGCGAAGCTGCCCGCACGTAAAAAAGATCAACTGTCTGATGGTCGTTTGCTGGGTCTCAAATAACCAAATTAATTCTGACTCTAAATTCACTAAATTTCTAATCTAAATTTAGGTTTACAAGGTTAGAATAATCCCAAGTGTCTCACCGTCCAATTTCTACTTTCTATCCTAACCACCGTTGAGTTTATACATGTTTAATCTTGTCCATTCGTATAATCATTTGACATAAATTGTCATTTTCCATCAGTGGTTTCTCGTTTGTTAATTGGAATATAGGTGCAGTGATCAATGTCTCAGAACTGGTTTCCTCAGTCAGAGATTGATTAACTTTATTACAATATAAACTTTTGAGTTTATAGTTCTTCCAGTAAGTGTAAGTGGTGCCCCCTAAGGAGTGCAAGTGGAATTAAGAAAGCCATCCACTACTCTCTTCACGCTACAATTGTTATCATCCTGGTGCCTCTCATCTCCTCCATTAAATCAAGGTAGCAGCCCAAGAGAGAACTACACATCCTCACCACGCAGTCTTTTTACTATGGATGTGGACAGTCTGACACCAATATTGCCACAGTAGAAGGCATCTGGCCGTGAAAAATAGTTTTTTTTTTTCAAATATCCAGACTCCAAAAGACCAGTCAGAGAACTTCTGGGACTTTTACATATCAATTTTACCAGAAATGACTTTAACGATACATTTTATCTACAAGTCAAAGGCACATCCATGAGCAAACAATTTGCCTCTGCACAAGAAGAACAAGCTCTCCAAACTGTGCAAAAAAGCTTTCTCATTATTTCAGATATCTGGATGACATGGGGTGTATGGACTTATTTGAAGGATTGTGTTTTTTGTCACTACTGTAAATGGTTTTTAATGTTTCCATTAAATTAAAGGCAAGCATTCATTCAGATTCAGTTGACTTTTTAGACACTACTACATTTAAAGGACCTGAATTTCACAAAACAAACTGGACATAAAAATATTTTATAAAGCAACAGACACACATGCTCTTTTATACAAAACAGTTATCATCCTAAACACTTTTACATGGAAATTGTAATATCCCAGCTTCTCCGGTTTCACGGGGTTGCTGCAGACAGAAAAACTTCAAATCAGCCATTAAAGTGTTGTTTCCTACATTTTCCACTAGAGGGCACCTTTATTCTTTTTTTAGAAAAGCCTATAATAGTTCTCAGGTTACCAGAACTGTCTGGGCTGCATCTCTTCTTCCCATCACTGTGGATTAGACGTGTTAAACTCAAGGGCCACGGGCACATCTGGCCCCTGGAACAATTGTATCTGGTCTGCAATTTAGTATTTCATATCTATCAGACTTGGCCCACAGGCATTTTGCATGTGCCCATTGGTACTCCATATCCCAGACTGCATTAGGATAGCTGCAAAATAGTGCTCTGGTCCACATCTCAACAAGGCACTGCACCTTTAATCTGGATGCTTCCGCCAATAAACTCAAAGAAGAAGAAGCGCGACTATGCTACTTCCAACTTTATCGTCCGCTTGAACTTTAAAATAATGCTAACCGCAAAACATGTCCAAACGAAAGGTGGACGCTGAAAACAGAGCATTTCAAGACAGATGGGAGGTGGAGTATATGTTCACTAGCATAATGGGAAAACTTGTTTGTCGTTTATGTGGAGCTGAAGTGGTTATCCTTAAAGAATATAACCTAAGACAGCACTATACAATGAAACACAAAGACAGGTACAAGGATCCAAATACACAGCAGAAGAAGAACAAGGTAAAAGAGATAAAAAAGAAATCTGGTGTCACAGCAGACTATGTTTGAAAAAGCAAAATCTCAAAGTGAAGCTGCCGTTAAGAACACAGGAAATCGCTAAATCATTTAGAGAGGGAGAGTTTATCAAGGACTGCATGATTAAAGTGTGTGAGGTCGTCTGTTTGAAGTATTTTCAAATATAAGCCTGAGCAGAAACACCGTTGCTGATTGGACATGTGAGCTTGTGTACAATCTACAAAACCACCAAAGGAAAAAGGAAAAGACTTCACTGCCTCTTCCCTTGCTGTGGATGGAAGCAGCGACATAACAGAAACTGCTCAGCTGTCTGTCTTCATCTGCCGAGTGAACTCTGATTTAGAACTTTTGACAGAGGAACTTTTGGGAATTAAAGCAATGCACGGTACAACGACGGGAAAAGACATATTTGAACAAGCGTCTTATTGTGTGAATGACATGAAGCTGCCTTGGAACATCCTGGTGGGACTAACAACAGACGGGACACCTGCAATGTGTGGTGAAAAGACTGGATTAGTGGGCAGGATGTGGGACAAAATGCAGAACAAGAACTGTGCAGGTGAGCTTACAGGCTACCACTGCATCATACACCAAGAACATTGTGGCAAAGCTCTGAAAATGGAGCACGTGATGAACACCGTGACTCAGACAGTGACCTTTACAAGACCCAGGGGTGTAAACTGCCCGTTTAAGTCCTTTCTTGAGGAGCTTTGCTCTGAAAATGGTGACGTCTCGTACCACAGAGATCTGGGGGCTAAGTCACTGGAAAGTGCTCAACAGATTTTTGAGTTGTGTGAAGAAATCTGTAAATGTATGGACAGCAGAGGGAAAGACACCGCAGCGTTAACGGGTGAAAAGTGGCTGTGTGAACTGGTGTTTCTCTGGGATGTATCAAAGTGTGCCAGCATACTTTCAATGAAACTCACACCACCACAGCAAACCTCAAACCTGGAATGAGTGTTTTTTTCCACTGTAAGAAACAAACATTTTCATTCAAATAAGTCAACAAAAATCTTCCAGTAGAGAGTAACACAAAAAAGGCCACTGATGTGTTGTTATTTAAAATTTGTTCTCATTACTTGTTTAACCAGTGAGCTTGGTTTTGTTTTAAATTCCTTATTATGACTCGGAAAAAGTTAGGGTCATATTTCTGTATGAATGATTTATAGCAATACATCTAAAAAGACAAATAATGTGTCATTATAAATAAATGCTTATCCTGGTTGGCCTGCGATTTAGGGTCAGTTCTTATATTTGACCCCCTGTCTGACTGAGTTTGAGACCACTGGTCCAGAGTCAGACAAAAAGCTCATCTGGTTTCCAGGTCATTGCTGGTGTCTCAAATGTGATTAAATCTAAGTTTAATACAGAGACTAGCTTTAATTAGAGTAGATTATTCACTGACCCTCTTACCGGCATACTCTAATCAGTACGTTTATAATATCATAATCACCGTTAAGTTCCGTGCACATGTATAATCTTGTTCACTCCACATAATCCTTTATTCCTGAGGTAATAAATTGTCATTTATCGCCAATTGGTTTTCCATTTGTTGATTGGGAACGCAGGCGCGAGTATCACTGCTTTATAATTTGATGCTTTGAGTTAGAGTTTTGATTAATTTTTTTTTACATAACAAAATTTCACATTTTGTTGATGTTTTCTTCCAGTAAACAGAGGTGGTGCCCCCTAGCGAGAGTATTCTGAATTACAGTTTTTCTCAAATGCTAAAACACAAAAGCCAATCCTCTAAACCAAATGACCAGTTGTCTAAACACATTTACTAAATCTAGCCATCATTTTCCAATATCATAAACACATTTCACATGAAGACACAATTCACAAAACACAATCCTCCGTTCTCATAAATATAAACACATTTTTCCTTGCTAAAACACAAGTTGCAAAAGAACTCTGCTCATATTCTCAAATGAAAGCTCATGTGATGCAAAATGCTTGCCACAGTCAGCAATATTTGAACACAATGAACACACCTGGCGTCATTCATTACACACAACGACTCAAAATTGAAGACACTTGTTGCTAATGCTGTGACCACATGTATAAAAGCAAGTTCAGAGTGCACAGTTTGCTGAAGATTCCAAACAAACACAATGGATGAAGGCAGAGTCAGGGGAAGAGGAATTCGAGTCAGAGGAGGGAGAAGAGCTGGCCATGGAAGAAGAGGGGCAGGCCAACGAGGAAGAGGAGTTCAAATCAGAGGAGGAAGAGGAGCAGGCCAACAAGGGAGAGGAGAAGGTCCAGGAGGGAGAGCAAGACAACCTCGCACCATCATTACGGACGAGATGCGAGCAACAGTCATTGACCATGTCATTGTCCATGGCTGAAGCAGGACTAAGAGTCCGTCCAAACCTGAGTAGGTTCACCATGGCCACCATTATAAGGGCATTCAGACAACACAACAGGTATTGTACTCTATTGCTTTTTTTGTCACAATACAGTTTTACAAGCCTGTGAAAGTAGTCTATTGGTTTCAAATCAGTTGTTATTGTAAAACATGTCAATTGACAACACGTTTCTTTCTTTAGAGTTGAAAGAATGCCACATTGAGGTGGGAGGGTTGCCATATTTACAGCAGCACAAGAAACCCTCATTGTGGATATGGTTCGTGAGAACAACCTCATCAGACTCCGGGAGATCAGAGACAAAGTCATTGCCAATAATGTCAACTTTGAGAGCATTGATGATGTCAGCTTTGCCACAATAGACCGAGTTCTCCGGCGCCAAAAGATGCGGATGAAACAGGTCTATAGGGTTCCCTTTGAGCGCAACTCTGCGCAACACAAAGACCTACGTTACGAGTATGTGCAAGTAAGTATACATCCATGTTCACAGTACAGTTAGTGGACATACTGTGTTGCTCAGTGGCCTACATTACTTCTGGACAATACTGTGCTACCTGATTGACTGTTGTTCTGAACACCTGTGCACTTTCACATTTTCACAGAGGATATTACAGTTGGACGCGATGGCCAGACCTCATAAGTACCTCTTCCTGGATGAGGCTGGCTTCAACCTGCAGAAACGAAGGCAAAGAGGCTGTAACATCATTGGCCAAAGAGCCATCACTGAGGTTCCTGGCCAACGGGGGGGGTAATATTACTTTTTGTGCGGCCATGGGTTCGGAGGGGCTTGTCCACCGGCATGCTGTCCATGGGTCTTACAACACCCAACGTCTCCTCACCTTCCTAGAGGAGCTAAGAGACATTCTCCTGGACCGCCAACAACACCATCCTGGGCCCGCACATCACATTTATGTAATCATTTGGGACAATGGCAGCTTCCACAGAACAAACCAAAACAGAGAGTGGTTCACCACCAACAGTAACCACTTTTTAAACGTCTGTCTGGAGATGGAAGGTTTATGACAGACAACCATATACTAGAGAGAACCTCCTAAGGGCAATGGAGCTGGCCTGTGTTGACATCCCAGTGGAGGCCTTCCAAGGATGGATTCGCCATTCCAGGGCGTTGCCTGGCAAGAGACAGTATAGCCTGCGATGTGGATGAGGTGATGTGGCCCGGTGCAGCCCAGCGACATGATGCCGCACAGTGATTGTGGTGTGAATAAAGTAAATACAAAAACTTCACACCCTGATCATGTTTTCAAGAGTACTGTTGTGTGCAATAGATTCTGTTTTTGCATTGAGTTGTTACAGTAGTGTACATGCAGTATTTTCTATAGATTTATACTCTTCATATGAAAGTCACAAATCGAAATGCCTAATCCTCTGCAGAAATCTAAGAAGATCCGTTACTGTAAAGTTTCTACAAATGTGCATTGGCAGTTATGAAACAAAGAACCTTCTCACAAATTGAGCATTGTGTTTTCAATTGTTTTCCTGTAGTGTGTAATGATGTGTACAGTGTTTACATTTTTGAAAGCTTCGAGCTGCTCTTTTGGTGTGAAAGTTTGAGTTTTGAAGTGAGAAGGTGTGGTTGTGTTGTGTTTAGACATTGGGGAACATGGAGGAAACGTTTGTGAAATGTGTTTTAGCATTTGAGAAAAACTGTAATAACGCCATCTATTAATTTCAGAAATTGTTGCAACGGAAAAAGGTGGAGTGCCTTCTCCAGGTCGGGGAGGAGATCCTGCCCCAAGTGGAGGAGTTCATGTACGTCATGGTCTTGTTCACGGGGGATGGAAGGATGGAGTGGGAGATCGACAGGTGGATCGGTGCAGCATCTGTAGTAATGCGGATTCTGCACCGGTCCGTTGTGGTGAAGAAAGAGCTGAGCCAAAAGGTGAAGGACATGCTGGAGGGACAATGTCTCTCGGCTGGCCTGGGAATGCCTTGGGATCCCCCTGGAAGAGCTGGACAAAGTAGCTGGTGAGAGGGAAGTCTGGGCTTCCCTGCTTAGGCTGCTGCCCCCACGACCCGACCCCGGAGAAGTGGTAGAAGATGGGTGGGTGGATGGGTGTTACAATGTATGAGCTTTGTGCCACACCAGCTGTAAGATAGCTTTTTCTCTGGTATCAGGGTTTCTGATTTTCCCTGAATGCAAACCTCACACTTTTGTTCTGGTCTGCATGTTCTGCCCCTGATTTGCATACCATCAAAGACTTTCTGCAGCTTTAAGACATCATCATAGTTTCAACGGCCTAATATCTCGTGCTCTGTCTGTATGTCATAATATGACATCTGTATGTCAGGACAGGCATTGCATTTATCGCTAGACTCACTGACAGTAAATAAAACATCTTACCACATGTCAAACCTGATACCATTTCTGGTTATCAGAACGTCTTTCTCCTACATCTCCTTCGAAGCTGCTCTCTGCATCCTTAGATTTATCTGCCATATACTGAATGTGAGTTTGGCCTCATCTCTAAGATGCTTCTTGATGAACTTAGCTTAGTCCTCCAAAGGGACCCTCATGATTTGTAGGACCAGCCTCATAGATATGATCCATTCTTCAATATCTACATCATCTGGTTTACCACTGAAATCTTGTCTCGGGGGATATACCCAGTAGCTCCAGGGGCTTTGTCTTTCTGTTAAACTACAACTGCTTTAGATAACGCCAGAACTTCTCTTTGCTCACTTCGAGCTTGTAGCAGGGCCTTTGAATGATAATTGAACCTCGCCTTCATCTCCTCAAACTGCTACTTAAGTTTTTTAAACTCTGCCATCACTCCCAGTCAAATTTATTGCTGATTCGATCCTGTTTGTGACACTAGGGATTATTGGCGGGGTAAAGTGGGCCTCAGTAGTAATAGTCTGTCTGAGGTGTGTATGTGTGTGAGCCAAGTGCTGAACCCACCTAGTACCACCCACTTATTTTACTAAGCCTAGCTGAACAGGTGAGGTGCCCCTCAAGTAGCGCAAGAGACTAGAATAAATGAAATGGAAAATCACAGTCCATCACTCTAATGTCGACAATAACAAGCACAAGTTTTTATCTGGAGTTTTTTAGTGAAAGAAAATTTTGAAAGAAACCTAGTTAACATTTCCCTGGGTCCAGGGATTCCATATGGTGTGAAGTCTTCGATATACTTGGCCACAAATACCAACACAAATAAATAACCAATGTCACAGCCTGGCTCTTACGGCCATGGCAAAAAGAGGGAGACACCCTGTTTTTACAATTACCATCATATTTATTTAACAAAAAAGATGGTTAAACCATAAATCACAAACAATCAAGTGTGGATGTCAGTGAATAGGAATGACATGTTTGTTGGGTGTGTGGAGGCAATATGAGGTGGGTGTTGGTCAGTAGTGAAGTGGTGGATATAGTGAAGAAGGATCCACAGCCACTGCATGCTGGCAGAGTGTCTACAAGAGAGAAGAGAGAGAACAGGGCTTTTCTAGCCTAGTGAGCACCGGGCCTAGGTGTCACCAGAAGGTCTTGATTGATCAACCAGGAGCAAAACCCAACCACTAGGGATGCCACACCATTCAGTGCATACATTTTTCAGTCATTAAATGCTTTACCAACAATTTTGTTCTCAATGGGTACACATTTGTTATTGGTGGTGCAATGGTGGTATAGTGGTGAGCATAGCTGATAGTTGACCTGGCTTCAATTCCCAGCCATCACATAAATGCTATGCGTTTTGATAGCACCAAGATGGCAGCCAGGGTTGACACACCAGGTTGAGGCTCACAGGTCTCTGTGTTCGTTTTCGTGTTTTTGTTCACGTTTTCAGGCCTTACTCTAGTACAGGGCGTTTGGGAAAAACTTTTGCACCTCCAAAGCTGAATCTTGTTCCACCCAAACTGCAACGGGCCACTGAGGCCCTTACCATCCCCCGACTGTGGCCCATGAGTCGGAGGAAACATTGTAAACATAGGAGTAGGAAGGGAAACACAACTTATTACAGTCAGTGTCATTTTTTTTTTAGAAACAAATTGTGATTGATATGAAAAATTAAACAAATTAACAAATTAAAGGAATAAACCAACAAATAAACAAAAGTTAAAAAAACAGCCTGACACATAAAGTGGCATCATCTCAGAGAACACCAGAAAAAAAAGGGGATACTCAGATTTGAACTGAGGACCTCTTGATCTGCAGTCAAATGCTCTACCACTGAGCTACACCCCCACAACACGCCTACCATCCGATAGCATTCGAGTGCCATGGTGACTAGGAAATTCTTTGAATTCCAGAGCTATGCTTAGTTTATCATAGAAAACAACAGGTGTGATTATTTTGGAAGGAGGACTGATGATGTCACATGGCTCACATAGTTGGAGATGACTCAGGGGTGACCCAGGAGTCCAAAGCCCAAAAAGGAGATGAGCAACATGCTGGTAACTGGGTTGGGAAAACTTTGAAATTTAGTGGGGCCATTATGGCAACAATTTTATTCAGAACCACTCATTATTCTAAAGTCAGTAAAACTCTTGAAGATGATCTCAGTCAACTCTTTATTTCAGTCTGCAGTTGTCTTTTGTCCAAATGTTAGAGTAGATAAAACAAGAATCAAATAAGGCTAAAGAGGATGTACTGTATATTTTTTTAAGGTTTATGAAGCCTAATGCCACAACTTTATTTATTCTGCTGACATTTAAAGTTTTAAAGTAAACAGTCTAAGTTTTTTAATTCAGAAAAAGAGTAATTTTCTTTAAACCCTTCAATCCTTAGCCAGAATACCACGGGGACATGAATGGATGTACTCACAACTTACAGACAGCAGGGGCAGAGTTTCCCCAGTTTGGGAGAATTTAACTGTTTAACCATTTATATTGATCCATTTTGTAACGACTTTTAAGGCATTGATATTGCCACATTTCTCTAAATGTGTTTGTTGTTTGTTATTTGTCCAACCTTTTAAATAGAAGAAATTTGATTCCCTGCTTCTTTCGTTCTTTATTTCTTTGACAATCAGGTTGTTTGTTGCCAAAATGAAAATGACATGTTTTTCTATCGTATAATCCACTATATTTATGATTTCACTTGAAAAAATGTATATACTAGGAGCTTAAATGACTATTTGTAGCACTCAGTGATTCCAGCATGTGCAGGTATAAAGTGGAATGCTGCACAGCTTGTTGTGAGCCATTAAATCCATTTTCATCCAGATTTGTAGCTGTTTTAAAGCTGCTGTGATGAAAGCTGGATTTGAGGAATGATGCTGAGATTGTAGGAGAAGACAGGAGCTCATCATCATGATGAAGAAGCTTGTTGTCTGAAGCACAGGAGCTCACAGGAGTCAAAGTTTCATCTCAAGTCAAAAGAGCCTGAGAAAGAAGAAAGCCAAGTTAGACTATAGTTCCAGGGATCCTTTCTTTAGTTACACATGGTTATGGTGGATTAGTAAGGACCAGAATGTTCTCAGACACCTGCTGGTCTTTGAAGTCTTCAAAATTTCAATAAAATAGTGAAATAATAAAACATAATCAAAAGTGATCAACAACAACAAAATATGATTAAAAAATTAGTGAAACAGTTGATTAAAGGGACTGTTAAAGAGACAATAGATTCTTCCTGATTACATTTATTATCTTTTCTCCTTTCTAATAATTCCTTTAGTAGCTCTTGGTCATGGGTCCATGATGTAATGGTTAGCTAAAAGATCACTAAATCCAGCGATCTTTCAAGGTCAAAACTCAGTGCAGCCTTCTTTTGCTACGCACACTCTTTTAATGCTTACAGCAAGTAAAATATCTCTTCAAGTTCATTCATCAAAACTATTTATTTTATTTATTTAGTATTTTTTAAATGTAATTTAAAAACATTCAAAAAATGATTCATAAAAACAACTAAAATAGTTCATCATGCTTCTCATATAAGGCGAATAAGAGGAAAACAAAACTTGTACGAAAGGGAGTAAGAAGAAGTTAAAACTTTTAAGTTTTATGTAAAATTTAGACACCACCCTGTAATTCACTTATTCCAATCAATTCTATTAAAAATACTCAATGAAAAACAAATTCACCACTAATAATTTTGCTTAAGCAGAAAAACCGTTAACTTCATCACTGCACATTAATTAATCAGTTCACAAATCAATACTACTGCTCCCACTAGTAGTTATTATGTTCAACTTCTAAATCTTCTAAATCTTCTTGATCAAGCTTTATCTGTCTGTCATCCAAAATTTCTACTGGTGAGTGTTGATATGAAACAAGAAGTGAAAGTAGCCAAACTATAAACACACGGTTATGGAGGAGAAGAGATCAAGCAGGAAGAGGTACAAAAACAGAAGAGTAGACAGAATGGATGCATATCTTCATCTAGGCAGCAGTAAGATGTGGTGAGGCTCATGGCCGAGGAGGCCTGTGAGGAGGAGCAGCCAGCTGAGGGATGGCCTCGATGAGCAGAGAAGGCTCAGACAGCTTCAGCCTGATTCACATCTGAAAGAGAAAAATGCAGCAGTGACGCAGCACCTGCAGCAAAGCTTAACGGCAGAATATTTCATTACAGTACGTTGTGTTTGAATGTGTCAGTGCAGATCTGTAGCAGTGATGCAGCACACAGAGCAAGGCATCACAGCATATGACATTGTAGCGTGTTTCAGGTGTTAAAAAGGGTGTGACAAAAGTTTACAACATGATAAAGGATGCTAATGTTAATTAATAATCACCTGCTTGTGTAACCCAGGAGATAATTGGGTCCAGCAATTTTTAAACTGAAGGAATAATAGAAAAAAAATGTCTGTGTCTGAATGAGGCGGCTCAGACAATTGGATGATTTTATATATACATACAAAATGACAGGAAAGCCCTCCTGAGGGAAGATTTTGACTTTTTAAGAAGGAAAAAATGGAAAATGTCACAATTCTTTAAGTTTAAGACATTAAAATCTTTAACAGGACATTTAAAAAAAGTCAATTTAAAAATAAGGAACGGCTCCATCAGAGCTGATCAAGACCAGATCAGATGAGCTGAAGAACCTGGTCCAAAATGTCACTCAAGCAACAGTGCGAGGGGAGAAATGGAGGTTGTCTGCAGACAAACACCAGACGTGAAGGCCACAGTTTCCCAACTCCGACCCTCTGTTGAGGAAGAAAAGAAGCGTGTTAACATGTTGGAAGCACTGAGTTGGAGAGATATTCGAGGAGCTGGAATCTGAAACTACACGGCCGTACAGAGAGGTGATCTGCATCCACCAGCTGCTGCTGCCATCAGATTCTGAGTGACTGTAACCAGAGCTAATCCACACAGTCCACCGCGCTGGGGTGGAGAAGCCCAACGGCACCAGAAGCATCATCTCACGGTTCTCTTCCTGTGTACACAGAGCTGTGGTCTGGGCTGCAGCAAAAAGATGATCCTAGCTACCTTCAAGACATCAGTCTGGGCTCCACGGAAAAGGTGACCAGGCCACAAGCAGATGTGGCCCTTTCATTCTTCTGTTGTTCTGTGCTCACCAAGTCTCTTCTCCACTGATACGTCACGATGGAGAAGAGACAGATGGAGAGTTCACAGATGTCCTCAAGTGAGTCCGCTTCTCTCCAGACGCCCATAGTGACACAGTGCTGTCAGTCCAACATCCATCCCATAATTAGGTCACGATTAGGACACTTCCATCCCAGCTCTAATTATTTTATCTATTCTATAAACGATGGAGTTTGGAGCTGAGAGAAGAACCGCTCAGAGAAGCACAGATGAGACACAACTACAACATCAGTCATCTCCACCTCTGTTGCTGACTCTTCCAGTCAAATTAGCATTATTAGCTCTGTTGGTTCTTGGTATAATTCTGAGGAAAGTGATGAAGATGGTAGCCAGAGAGACGAGGAGAGAGCAGAACCTTCCACAGTGCCACAAGTAAGACCACAGTGTCACGTAATCTGCTTCACCTCTATCCCTTTTTGTCTCTTTAGTGGGTAAACAAAACAATGAAGACGGCAGCAAAAGACAGGAGTCAGATCTGACAGCAGCAGAGTGGTGCAGCGGAAGCGTGCTGGGCCCATAACCCAGAGGACGATGGATTGAAACCATCCTCTGCTAACAGGAATTGTTGCATCTTCCCAGTTTTGGATTAGCATCTATGATGTTGATTACATTATTTAAATATTGTAATTGGACTCAATGGAACATATACCGCCGTTAATTAACAGATCCATCTGCTTCTTTTCTTCTAGCTCATGTCTTCCATCCATCCATCCATCCATCCATCTTCTTCCGCTTATCCAGGGTCTGGTCGCGGGGGCAGCAGCCTAAGCAGGGAGGCCCAGACTTCCCTCTCCCCAGCTACTTCGTCCAGCTCTTCCGGGGGGATCCCGAGACATTCCCAGACCAGCCGAGAGACATAGTCCCTCCAGCGTGTCCTGGGTCTTCCCGGGGGCCTCCTACTGGAGGGACGTGCCCTGAACGCCTCACCAGGGAGGCGTCCAGGAGGCATCCTTACTAGGTGCCCGAGCCACCTCATCTGACTCCTCTCAATGCGGAGGAGCAGCGGCTCTACTCCGAGCTCCTCCCAGATGACAGAGCTTCTCACCCTGTCTCTAAGAGAGAGCCCAGCCACCCTGTGAAGGAAACTCATTTCAGCCGCTTGTACCTGCGATCTCGTTCTTTCGGTCGCTACCCAAAGCTCATGACCATAGGTGAGGGTAGGAGCGAAGACCCATGGTTGGCAACACCCCACACCACATCACTAACTCCCAGGATTTTGCTAAAAAGGTCAGTCGTCTCAAACTACAACCTGAGGAGACCATGGTATCCTACGATGTCATTTCCCTCTTCACGTGTATCCCTACCACTGAGGCAACAGCGACCATCCACAAGCGCCTTCTATTGGACAACAGCCTTCCAGAGAGAACAGCCTTAACACCGACCCAAATCTGCACCATGCTGGACCTCTGTTTGAACACCACCTACTTTCAATAGAGAGAGGGCTTCTACAGGCAGAAACATGGTTGTGCCATGGGTTCACCAGTGTCTCCCATAGTTGCCAATCTCTACATGGAGGAGGTTGAAAACAGAGCCCTGTCGTCTTTCACAGGAACCGTCCCAAGCCACTGGTTCAGATATGTTGATGACACCTGGGTCAAGAATCAAACAAAAGAATTGGAAGCGTTCTCAACCCACCTGAATAACACAGATGATTATGTCAAATTCACCAGAGAGGACGTAAAAGCAGTCTGGCCTTCTTGGACTGCGCAGTCAAGATCAAGGAGGACAGAAACCTTAGTATTGAGATCTACAGAAAACCCACCCACACAGATCAGTACCTTCTTTTTGACTCACACCACCCACTGAAACATAAACTTGGTGTTATCAAAACCCTACAACATAGGGCCAAAGAAGTACCCACCACAACCCAAGGGAAGAAGAAAGAACAGGAACATCTAAAGACAGCACTCAAAACATGTGGTTACCCGGACTGGGCCTTCAAAAAGACCTCCAGAAAACGAGACCCCAGCAAAGAAGAGGAAAGAAATAAACGTCACAGCATCTCTATCCCCTACCTGTCTGGAGTTTCAGAAAAATTCAGGAGAATCTTCCAAAAACATGACATTCCAGTACAGTTCAAACCCTCCAACACACTCAGACGAAGCTGGGTCCACTGCAGACAAGACACCAGGAGACACAAACAAAGCAATGTTGTCTATGCTGTACAGTGCAGGAGGAATGCAGAGAACTGTACATTGAAAGCCAAACAACCTCTCCATAAACGAATGGCCCAACACAGGCGTGCCACTTCTAGGATAGGACTCAGCAGAGACACCTACACCTAAAGCGGACACTGCTTGAGGACAGTCAAATCGTGTGCTGGCAGTCGCGCTAGTTTGAGGGGTGTCGAGAAGCCATCCGTCAAGTTGGAAAAACATCTTTAAACAGAATTGGTGGACTAGGCACTTTCTGTCACCCACATACGGCAGTTCTCCGCTCATTTCGTCAAATTCCAAACATTCACACCGTTGACAGAACCTGGAGACTCATTAACATGTGACCCAGCAGACAAAGGGAAGCAGTCAACTGAAACTAGATGAGCGACCCTGCCATCCACCTGCAAGGACTCTCAGGTGACCACCGGGCCATTAACATGCAAAAGGTCCACAGGTCTGTATTTTCAAGCTCTTGCAAACTTAAATTGGCTCTCTGGAGAGAGGCGAAACGTTTTCAAAAGCCTTTCAGTCCAGTTGACACAGAGATCTACTTTGGATAACCATGACCTGGATGGTGAGAATCTTCAGATCCTGCCCCAAGTACCTCGGGTCTTGATGCGATTGAGGAAGAATGGAGAGATAGACGGGCGGTCGGGATATTTGCGTCTGCAGTAATGCAGACTCTGCACCCAATCCGTTGTGGCCTGAACACCTCAGGATCCCCTGGAGGAGCTGGACAAATTGGCTGGGGAGGGAGGTCTGGGCTTCCCTACTTAGGCTGTTACCGGATAAGCGGAAGTGGATGGATGGATGGATGGATGGATGGATGGATGGATGGATCTGAGTGTATGAATATAAATTCATGTTCGTTCATATCATGTTTGATGGAAAGATGAAGATTCAGTTAGTTGATTGATGGAAATGACACATGTTTATATTGAAGTATTGAATCATGGCAGCAGAATCATTTTCTTGGTCTTTACAGATTTAGTCTCAGCAGACTATCAGAAGAGACTCACTGTGATTCATTTCCTTCTGAAGTCAACCTCCCATCTGAGACAACAAATGTCAAATTAATTGACATGACAGACATAGAAGACATAGATTAAATGTCTTCTATGGCTAGATCAGCGTGTGCTCTGCTTTCAGCTTCTCTTTACATCACACTTTCTGCTGTTTCTCTGTATTTGCTTCACTTCTACCAACTAAACGTGTACTGTTCATATGTCTTTTGTTTGGTTTTATTTTTAGTTTTTACTGTGAATGTGCAGTTACTTATCCCACGTTTCACATTCTCTTCATCTTTTAAGGAATATGTGCTGTATGCCTTCATTTTGAGGCCTTTCTCCTTTGGAACATTGTTTCCTTTGCCTTATTTATAAAATAAAAATCTATAATTTTTTCTTATGATGAGACTAACCACAGATGTGGAATTTGTTTTAACATATGTGCACACAGACAACCTGTTATTCCTGTGGACTTCTCAGCTAGACTTTTCGGCCAACAACGTAGATGGATCATAAATAAGATCAGGATCATAGTTTAGCGAGATATTTTATATAAACCTCCATGATGACCACTCTATTTGATAAAAAGAAGAATTTAGGTCTGATTGGAGGCAAAGATCCTAGAATCAGTCTTAACATTAGCTGGGCTCGCCCGGGAGTTGAACCGGGACCTCCTCACCCTAAGCGAATCATACCACTAGACCAACGAGCCTTGAGATGCAAGTCAGATAGATAATATGGATGTGACACTGTCACATTCAAAGTCATGATCAAAGCGCAATTTTAAAATTATTACAAGTTTTTACAATTTTTAATTCTTTCAAATCGCGAGTTAATTTTATTTGGCCAGACAAAATCAACTGGCGGCTGGTTCTGAGAGCACATCAAGAATAACCCTGTGGATAACCTGACAGCATCCACCCACTACTGGACAGGCAGCAGAGCTCCTTCTCAAACAGACTGATTCAGCTCAGCTGCCACCAAGGACAGACAGAGAAATCTTTGCTGCCCAGCCCAAGAACTCTGTCCAACACTTCACCTCCGTCCTGACGAGACTCTCTGATGCCAGGCTCTGATACGTCTGGTTGTGTACTTTCCATGTTGCACATTGTGTTTGTACTTGGAAACCTTGTTGCACATTTTCCTAGTTGCACATTTTTATCCACATTTATGGCACATTTGCTTTGCATTTGTTTTTGTACTTCAGAGATACATTTTTCATGTTGCATTCTGCTCGATTATTCTCGTACATTAAGTTAGACCTTGCTTTTGTAAATATTATCGTATATTGCTGCAAATATTGTGATTATGTTGACAGTTGCTGCTGTAACAGTGAATTTCCCAAGCCTGGGATAAAAAAGAGCATTTCCTATTCTATCTATATCAGTGCCCCAGCACATAATGCAAACCTGGCAAAGCTAACACTTTGTAATGCTAACATATTCATTTAACACCGTAATGCTGACATTGTAATGCTAATATCATTAATGCTAACATATCAAAACTTATTTCAACCATCTGGACTGAACTAATACAAAAATACTATAGATCTGAAATCAAGCAGTGATCATTACTTATGATCACCTTCCAAAAATAATAAATGTGTCAGAATCCAAATCCAACCAAAATAAACAGATCTGCTGAGCATAAATCATTAGACTTTTAACAGAAAAGCAGAACTAAAGATCAGGAATGAAAACATTGTTAGCCTCTGTTTGGGCTGTGTTACTATTGAACATATAAATCATCAAAGCTGATCTTCTGATTTCTTACTATTGTGATATTGCTGCTTTGCGCCTCTCTTCTCTCTTCTCTTATACAAACTTTTTCCCTCGTGTCTACCTGCCCAACTTCTGGACCCAGGGGCTGAGACCAGGCTGTTCTCCTCATGGTGCCTCTCCAGCTCCTGGCTGGCTCACCATAGTTGTTCCCCTGACCTTCTAAATCTTCTTGATCAAGCTTCATCTGTCTGTCATCAAAATTTCTACTGGTGAGTGTTGATATGAAACAAGAAGTGAAAGTAATAAAACTATAAACACACAGTTATGGAGAGAGAAGAGATCAAGCAGGAGAGGTACAAAAACAGAAGAGTAGACAGAATGGATGCTGCCATCTCTTTGCATCTAGAGCAGCAGTAAGATGTGGTGAGGCTCATGGCCGAGGCCTGTGAGGAGGAGCAGCCAGCTGAGGGATGGCCTCGATGAGCAGAGAAGGCCTCCGACAACTGACCTGATTCACATCTGAAGAGAAAAATGCAGCAGTGGCGGCACCTGCAGCAAGCTTAGCGACGGAATATTTCATTACAGTGCGTTTGTGTTTGAATGTGTCAGTGTGCAGATCTGTAGCAGTGATGCAGCACACAGAGCAAGGCATCACAGCATATGACATTGTAGCGTGTTTCAGGTGTTAAAGGGTGTGACAAAAGTTTACTCTTGCATGATAAGGATGCTAATGTTAATTAATAATCACCTGCTTGTGTAACCCAGGAAGATAATTGGGTCAACAATTTTTAAACTGAAGGAATAATAGAAAAAAATGTCTGTGTCTGAATGAGGCAGCTCAGACAATTGGATGATTTTATATATACATAAAATGACAGGAAAGCCCTCCTGAGGAAGATTTGACTTTTTAAGAAGGAAAAAAAATGGAAAATGTCCACAATTCTTTAAGTTTAAGACATTAAAATCTTTAACAGGACATTTAAAAAGTCAATTTAAAATGAGCAGCTCCATCAGAGCCAGTCAAAGACCAGATCAGATGAGCTGAAGAACCTGGTCCAAAATGTCCACTCAAGCAACAGTGCGAGGAGAAATGGAGGAGTTGTCTGCAGACAAAGCACCAGGCGTGAAGGCCACAGTTTCAACTCCGACCCTCTGTTGAGGAAAAGAAAGCGTGTTAACATGTTGGAAGGCACTGGTGGGAGATTAGGAGCTGGAATCTGAGCTACGGCCGTACAGAGGTGATCTGCATCACCAGCTGCTGCTGCCATCCAGATTCTGGTGACTGTAACCGACTAATCACACAGTCCGCCACGCTGGGGTGGAAGAAGCTATGACACCAGAAGCATCATCTCTCACGGTTCTCTTCCTGTGTACACAGGGCTGTGGTCTGGGCTGCAGCAAAAAGATGATCCTAGCTACCTTCAAGACATCAGTCTGGGCTCCACAGAGAAAGAGTGACCAGGCCACAAGCGAATGTGGCCCTTTCATTCTTCTGTTGTTCTGTGCTCGCAAGTCTCTTCTCCACTGATACGTCCACGATGGAGAAGAGACAGATGGAGGATTCACAGATGTCCTCAAGTGAGTCCGCTTCTCTCCAGATACCCATAGTGACACAATGCTGTCAGTCCAACATCCGGCATCCCATAGTGGGTCACGATTGAGACACTTCCATCCCAGCTCTAATTGTTTATCTATTCTATAAGCGATGAGTTTGGGCTGAGAGAAGAACCAGCTCAGAGAAGCACAGATGAGACACAACTACAACATCAGTCATCTCCACCTCTGTTGCTGACTCTTCCAGTCAAATTAGCATTATTAGCTCTGTTGGTTCTTGGTATAATTCTGAGAAGTGATGAAGATGGTAGCCAGAGAGCGAGGAGAGAGTGAACCTTCCACAGTGCCACAGAAGTAAGACCACAGTGTCACGTAATCTGTGCCTCTATCCCTTTTTGTCTCTTTGGTGGGTAAACAAAACAGAGACGGCAGCAAAGACGGAGTCCAGATCTGACAGCAGCAGAGTGGTGCAGCGGAGCGTGCTGGGCCCATAACCCAGAGGGGCGATGGATTGAAACCATCCTCTGCTAGCAGGTGTTGCATCTTCCCAGTTTTGGATTAGCATCTATGATGTTGATTACATTATTTAAATATTGTAATTGGACTCAATGGAACATATACCGCCGTTAATTAACAGATCCATCTGCTTCTTTTCTTCTGCTCATGTGCTTCCATCCATCCATCCATCCGTCATCTTCTTCCGGCTTATCCAGGGGTCACCAGTCGCGGGCAGCAGCAACCTAAACAGGAGAAGCCCAGACCCTCTCCCCAGCTCGCCGTCAGCTCTTCCGGGAGGATCCCGAGACATTCCGAACCAGCCGAGAGACATAGTCCTCAGCGTGTGCCGGTCTTCGAGGGCCTCCTACTGGAGGGCGTGCCTGAGCAGCCTCACCAGGAGGCGTCAGGCCCATCCTTACTAGGTGCCCGAGCCACCTCATCTGACTCCACTCAATGCGGAGGAGCAGCGGCTCTACTCGAGCTCCTCAGATGACAGAGCTTCTCACCCTGTCTCTAAGAGAGCCCAGCCACCTGTGAAGGAAACTCACATTTCAACCGCTTGTACCTGCGATCTCGTTCATTTCGGTCCGCTACCCAAAGCTGCAAACCATAGAGTGAGGGTAGACGAATATCGAGACAACACCCCACACCATCACTAACTCCCAGGATTTTGCTAAAAGGTCAGTCGTCTCAAACTACAACCTGAGGAGACCATGGTATCCCCTCTGATGTCTTCCACTCTTCACGTGTATCCCTACTGAGGCAACAGCGACCATCCACAAGCGCCTTCTATTGGACAACAGCCTTCCAGAGAGAACAGCCTTAACACCATTAAATCTGCACCATGCTGGACCTCTGTTTGAACACCACTCACTTTCAATACAGAGAGGGCTTCTACAGGCAGAAACATGGTTGTGCCATGGGTTTACCAGTGTCTCCCATAGTTGCCAATCTCTACATGGAGGAGGTTGAAAACAGAGCCCTGTCGTCTTTCACGGGAACCGTCCCAAGCCACTGGTTCAGATATGTTGATGTTACCTGGGTCAAAAAGTCAAACAAAAAAATTGAAGCGTTCTCAGCCCACCTGAATAACACAGATGATTATGTCAAATTCACAGAGGACGTAAAGCAGTCTGGCCTTCTTGGACTGCCTGATCAAGATCCAAGGAGGACAGAAACCTTAGTATTGAGATCTACAGAAAACCCACCCACACAGATCAGTACCTTCTTTTTGACTCACACCACCCACTGAAACATAAACTTGGTGTTATCAAAACCCTACAACATAGGGCCAAAGAAGTACCCTACAGCAAGGAAGAGAAGAAAGAACAGGAACATCTAAAGACAGCACTCAAAACATGGTTACCGGACTGGGCCTTCACAAAGACCTCCAGAAAACGAGACCCCAGCAAAGAAGAGGAAAGAAATAAACGTCACAGCATCTCTATCCCCTACCTGTCTGGAGTTTCAGAAAAATTCGGAGAATCCTCCAAAAACATGACATTCCAGTACAGTTCAAACCCTCCAACACACTCAGACAGAAACTGGTCCACCCAAAGGACAAGACACCAAGACACAAGCAAAGCAATGTTGTCTATGCTGGTCAGTGCCAGGAGGAATGCAAGGAACTGTACATTGGGGAAACCAAACAGCCTCTCCATAAACGAATGGCCCAACACAGACGTGCCACTTCTTCAGGACAGGACTCAGCAGGACACCTACACCTAAAAGAAAGCGGACACTCCTTTGAGGACAGTCAAGTACGTGTGCTGGCCAGAGAAGATCGCTGGTTTGAGAGGGGTGTCAAGGAAGCCATCCACGTCAAGTTGGAAAAACCATCTTTAAACAGAGGTGGTGGACTAAGGCACTTTCTGTCACCCACATACAAGCAGTTCTCCACTCATTTCGTCAGAATTCCAAACATTCACACCGTTTGACGAGACCTGGAGACTCATTAACATGTGACCCAACAGACAAAGGGGAAGCAGTCCAACTGAAACTAGATGAACGACCCTGCCATCCACCCTGCCAAGGACTCTCAGGTGACCACCCGGGCCATTAACATGCCAAAGGTCCACAGGTCTATATTTTCAAGCTCTGCCCCAGCAAACTTAGAACTGAAGAAGCTCTCTGGAGAGAGGGCGAAACGTTTTCAAAGAAACCTTTCAGTCCAGTTGACACAGAGAGATCTACTTTGGATAACCATGACCTGGATGAGTGAGAATCTTCAGATCCTGCCCCAAGTACCTCGGGGTCTTGTTCACGATTGAGGGAAGAATGGAGCGGGAGATAGACAGGCGGATCGGTGTTGCGTCTGCAGTAATGCAGACTCTGCACCAATCCGTTGTGGCCTGGGAACACCTCGGGATCCCCCTGGAGGAGCTGGACAAATTAGCTGGGGAGAGGGAGGTCTGGGCTTCCCTGCTTAGGCTGCTGCCCCCGCGACCCCACCCCGGATAAGCGGAGGAAGATGGATGGATGGATGGATGGATGGATGGATGGATGGATGGATCTGAGTGTATGAATATAAAGTCATGTTCAGATTTCAGCAACATCACTGTTTGATGGAAAGATGAAGATTCTGATTTAGTTGATTGATGGAAATGACACATGTTTATATTGAAGTATTGAATCATGGCAGCAGAATCATTTTCTTGGTCTTCACAGATTTAGTCTCAGCAGACTGTCAGAGACTCACTGTGAAGTTGTTGCCTCAGCTCTGAAGTCCAACCCCTCCCATCTGAGACAACAAATGTCAAATTAAATTGACATGACAGACATAGAAGACATAGATTAAATGTCTTCTATGGCCGTCAGCGTGAGCGCTTCTGCTTTCCCAGCTTCTCTTCTATCTTTACTTTTTTGCTGTTTCTCCTGTCTTTGCTTCACTTCTACCAACTAAACGTGTACTATTTCATATCCTGTCTTTTGTTTGGTTTATTTTTAGTTTTACTGTGAATATTGCAGTTGCACTTATCCACGTTTCACATTCTCTTCATCTTTTAAGAACATGTACTTTGTGTCACCTTCATTTTTAAGAGGCCTTTCTCCTTTGGAACATTTGTTTTTCCTTTCATGTATTTATAAAATAAAAATCTATAATTTTTTTCTTAACGATGAGACTAACCACAGATGTGGAATTTGTTTAACATATGTGCACACAGACAACCTGTTATTCCTGTGGACTTCTCAGCTAGACTTTCGGCCAACAACGTAGATGGATCATAAATAAGATCAGGATCACAGTTTAACTTGTGAGATATTTTATATAAACCTCCATGATGACAAACTCTATTTGATAAAGAAGAATTTAGGTCCTGATTGGAGGCAAAGATCCACAGAATCAGTCTTAACATTAGCTGGGCTCGCCCGGGAGTTGAACCCGGGACCTCTCACACCCTAAGCGAGAATCATACCACTAGACCAACGAGCCTTGAGATGCGCAAAGTCAGATAGATAATATGGATGTGACACTGTCACATTCAAAGTCATGATCAAAGCGCAATTTTAAAATTATTACAAGTTTTTACAATTTTTAATTCTTTCAAATCGCGAGTTAATTTTATTTGGCCAGACAAAATCAACTGACGCTGGTTCTGAGAACATCAAGAATAACCCTGTGGATAACCCTGACCAGCGTCTCCACCCACTACTGGACAGGCAGCAGAGCTCCTTCTCAAACAGACTGATTCAGCTCAGCTGCCACAAGGACAGACAGAGGAAATCTTTGCTGCCCAGCCCAAGAACTCTGTCCAACACTTCACCTCCGTCTGACAGAGACTCTCAGTCCTCCAGGCTCTGATACGTCTGGTTGTACTTTCCATGTTGCACATTGTGTTTGTACTTGGAAACCTTGTTGCACATTTTTCCTAGTTGCACATTTTTATCCACATTTATGGCACATTTGGCACATTTGTTTTTGTACTTCAAGTTACATTTTTCATGTTGCACATTCTGCTCGATTATTCTCGTACATTAAGTTAGACCTGCTGTAAATATTATCGTATATTGCTGCAAATATTGTGATTATGTTGACAGTTGCTGCTGTAACTAGTGAATTTCCCAAGCCTGGGATAAAAAAGAGCATTTCTATTCTATCTATATCAGTGCTAACACATAATGCAAACCTGGCAAAGCTAACACTGTAATGCTAACATATTCATTTTAACACCGTAATGCTGACATTGTAATGCTAATATCGTAATGCTAACATATCAAAACATTTCAACCATCTGGACTGAACTAATACAAAATACTATAGATCTGAAATCAAACGTGATCATTACTAACAGTCACCTTCAAAAATAATAAATGTGTCCAGGAGATCAAAATCCAACCAAAATGAACAGATCTGCTGGAGCATAAATCATTAGACTTTAACCAGAAAAGCAGAACTAAAGATCAGGAATGAAAACATTGTTAGCCTCTCTGTTTGGGCTGTGTTACTATTGAACATATAAATCATCCAAGGCTGATCTAACGTGATTTCTTACTATTGTGCGATATTGCTCTTTGCACCTCTCTTCTCTCTTCTCTTATACAAACTTTCCCTCGTGTCCACCTGCTGCTTCTGGACCCAGGGGGGGCTGGGACCAGGCTGTTCTCCTCATGGTGCCTCTCCAGCTCCTGGCTGGCTCACCATAGTTGTTCCCCCCTGACCTTAGCAGGCTGCCACAGCTGGGAGGTGGAAGAATCAGCTGGTTCTTGCAGCTGCTCCAGCGAAGCAACATCCAAGGTTGGAAACGCCGACCTGAACGTGTCACTGTCCTCCGGGGACAAAGAAGGAGGGACTCCCCATCGTCTCTGGTGATGGGAGAAAGTGGGAGGTATCCTGGTATGTCCAGGCTCGCTCCGACAGCATCCTCAGCTGTTGCAGGCAGTGCAGCAGGGCCTCCC
>JABWDL010001406.1:0-12864 GCA_015343265.1 Pao palembangensis | reverse complement strand
TCTCCTGCTGCATCGTCTGTTGGAAAATAACAAATTGAGCAAATACACATGAACATAGAGAATATCCTTACCGGCCTTAACTTCACCAACAATTGTCTACAACTTTAAAGTTCTGGTTATCTGATCGTGCAGAGAGGGGACCCCCACCTGCAGGCCCTCTTTAATGTCTTCCTTTTTCTTTATCAATTTGTACTTGCAGGGTCAAGGGGAGATCACAGCAGTGCTCTGAAGGTTTTACTGGCCTCTCCTCTGCTACCACAACACCTTCCGACGTTTGTCCACAAGGGGGTGAAGCCAAGAATCCTCTGCTTTCCAGCTTAGCACCCTCCACCCTAGGTTTTAACAGGCTGTTGTTGCCAGCCTGTTCTTTGCTGTAGTCTGCTGGGGAGGCAGCATCAAAGCAGCACCACCAACAAACTGATCAGCAAGGCTGGCTCTGTGATTGGCTGGAAACCGGTCTCCGTGGAAGCTGTGTTCATGCTGCAGCAGGCTCTGTTCTGGTTTGTACTTTTTCAGTTTGCACGATTTGTACATTTAATTTAACAGTACTGAGCCCATGTTTATTTCCATGGTCATTATAATATGTAATTTCATACAATCTGCACAGTCAACTCAAAGTGCACACTCCTGTTAAAGTTCATGTTTGATAGTCACTCTGCTCTTAATTTGCTACTCTGTGATCACTTTAGCCCTTTTTTCTAATATTTAATTTTTTTATCTTTTATAGAAATTTACTATAGTTGTGACTTGTGACTTTGTGTTGTTTATTGCTGCTTTCAATTTGCTCATCTATGATCACTTTAGCCCTTTTATCTAATATTTTATGTTTTATAGATTTTATTTACTATAGTTTAACTTGTTGTGACTTTGTATTGTTTATTGCTGCTGTAGAGAAAATATTTTCCCATGTCTGGGATGAATAAAGTATTTCTGTTCTAGGGGATGGAGGAGTCTGGGACTCCACCACGTGTGGTCAGTTCCACTGATTAGGACTCATGGGGCAAATGTGCTTGGATTCAGGTGTCACTGGGGTGTGTGTGACCCTTCAAAACCCTCGTTCTACCAGGGAGTGCTCTGCTGAAACCAGCATGGGAGGATAATTACTAAAGTAAAGTTTACTGAAAAAAAAAACAAGTGAAAGATCCTCTGAAAAAAATGTCCAAACTTGAACCAGTCTTTAAGGGGAGAATCACAGCGCCAGGAATCCATGAATAAGTTGATCAAAACAGGCCCAAACAACGTAACACAAAAACCCAATTCAAAGTGTCACAAAAAGAAAACAAGCACACAAAACAAGCACACAAAAAGAAAACCATCGAATCGACTCTAGTGCAGGGGCTGAAATTCACGTCGTGGAGAGGCACTTATCTACAAGGAAAAGTGAAGAGCGCCTCACTCCTCCACAGCTCTCTGGGCCCCCCTTTTCCTCTCTGTCAGCTGCTGTGTCGACCCAGCCAGTCGTTGCGCCACACGGGTCCTCCAAAGCTGCCGGTTAAGACACCTCACAATGTCCTGCAGCTGCCGAATCCCAGACCCAGTCCTTGTTGTCTTTCCATCGCCGACTCGAAGTTCTCGCTTCTCCTCTTATGGACCTCACTCACCAGTGCTTCATCCCCCCACACCAGGTTTCGGTATGAAATCCACACATTTTTTCTTGAGGCTCCTAGTTTTATATTTGTTTGAGTGTTTTTCACCTGTGTCTGGTTACCTGACCACTCTTGTGTCTATTTAAGCCACGCCCTTTACAGCCTTTTTACAACTGCCTTGTTAGACTCTGGTGAATGGCCTGTTTGGTATTTTGTTTGCCGCTTCCTGCCTGTTTTTGTCTGCCTGATTTTGCCTATCCTCCTGTTTGAGACCTGCTGCTAACATCCAGATTAACGAGCTTGTTTCCTGGAGTTTTGATACCTTTGTTAAGTCCACGTAAGGTCAAAAGGACATCCACGCAATGATGTCGCACACCACTCCACCACTTACAATTGATTTTGTCTGCAGCCACACACAGGTCCACAAAGGGTTGAGGTGTTTGTGTGGAATGTCAAGGTAGATATGATGGTGCAACCCGTAAGTTCAGTCCAGATTTTTGCCTTTTTCACCCTCACTCTTTTTTTTCTAAAAAGCTCTTCAATGAAAATGTATCTATATAGCGTCTCCTACAAGAAATTCTGACTGGATTTGGGATTTTATAGGACTGAGTTGCCCTCCCCAGCAATAGTGCAGGGATATCCAAACACAGGACCGTGTGGCTACAGGTTTTTGTTCCAACCAAGTAACAGCAGAACAGACTTGGCTCATGTCATTAACTGATCTGAGTCTTCAGCTGATTGGTCAAGCTCTGTGTCCTTGGTCAGTTGGAACCATAACCGTGACCTTTTGTGGAGTAGCATCCCTGCAATAGCGGAAAAGAAAAACGCCCTTGAAACCGCAATAAACCTTGAGAAGGTACAGGCTCAAACACCAGGAGACTGCAGTCTCTGTTGCAGACTGAGCAACAGAGACTGCAGTCTCTGTGTAATTGAACAAGATCTTACAAAAAAAAAACAAAGCTGAGTTAGTTAACAAGGATGCTAATGAACAAAGACATATTGGGTTTCTTAGAGAACGGACAACTGCTTTTCTCCCACACCTGTTAGGAGCCTGTTATCACCTGTTCTCTCTCTCTCTCTCTGTCTCCTGATGTCCATGAAAGATTAACGTTGACACAACACAACATCTCAAGTGGATTTCTGTTGTCCCTCTAAAAAAGTTAAGGGGAAACACTTCTTGCAACTGTTTATTGACTTGATTAATATTTTTTCAAGGGCAAGGAAAATGAAAACAATCATTGAAAAATGACATGATTCAATGAAAGTAGGTCTTAAAATGTGTAAGGTACTTTTCAGATCCTACATTAGCCCACACAAACTCAATAAAATGAACAATAAGGTATCTGACCACTATTGGTGTGGGTGTGGAGTGGGTGGTACTCTTGATCACTTGTTATTCTATGCCCAGAGGTGCAAACATTTTTGGTTGAAAATGAAAGATCACGTGTGTCCACTGTTTGACAAAAACCTAGTTATGCCTGGCGTTCTGTCTGCTGGGAGGTAGGACAGAAGATGGGACCTCAAAAGAAGTCCAGCATTTGTTAGATGTAGCATTTCAGTTAAACAAATAATACTGATTTGTTAGAATTCAGGAAACTAAACTGTTCTAAAGCTGACTAAAGGATTATGTGTTGAACTTTCCTCCAAGGAAAAAGCAGCCTGGGTTCTTCAGGATTTGGGCAGGATTTCCCTTTTTTGCCTGATTCTGCCTGTCCTCCTGTGTGTGACCTGCCGCTAACATCCAGATTAAAGAGCTTGTTTCCTGGAGTTTTGATACTTTTGTTTGTCTTTCTTTGGACTTGGTTCCACACTCCTTCAATCTTTTACACACAGTTGCTTAATTTTGACTCTGCCAATAACCGAGTTCTTCAGAGATAACAAAATGCTGTGTGGAAACACTAAAACTGAAGCAGCCGAGAGGGAGAAAAGAGAGCGATTGCTGCTTCTTCTCCTTCTGAGAGAGAGGGAGAGATAAAACAGAAGCAGGCCTGGGAGGAAAGAGAGAAGCTTGGTAGAGCTGAAGCGGAGCAAGAGCGACACCTTTTGGAAAGTTGAAGCAGTTGGGTTAGGGTTGGTGAGGACCCAAGCGCAGACACGAGGCAGGTTCGGAAACAAAGAAAAACAACCCTTTATTGGGTGTACACGAGAAAACGACGGCGCTCCCTCCTTGGGGACGCGGAGAACAAAAGGAAGCTGAAGCTCTGCAGCCAACACAGGAACACAAAACCACAGTGTCCAACGACGCACTGACAGGGACACACCGATACACGCAGTGTCAATGAGGTACAATGAGGCAAAAAGAGCCAAAAAGAGTCAAAGAGGCAAAAAGAGTCAAACAGAGTCAATGATGCAGCAACTGGGACCAGCTGGCAGCCTCCCCTTATCTGTCGCTGACGAGGTGATCAGCCACAGGTGCGTGGTCCCCGCTGGATCCTGGGGACCCGTGCCCTCTGCAGGGGAAAGCAGGGCAACTTGGGTAATTCTTAAAGGGCCAGCAGGCCGGACCCTAACAGTATCCCTATAAAAAGGATGTGACGCATCATAAATTCTGATATGGGTCAAATTTTCTAAAATGACTGCGAGAGAACCCCCACAAGACCTGGGACTTATTAACCTCAAGGAGGACCCATTGGCACAGTTGAAAAGTCATACATGCATGTCGTGCTCTTTGTGTCTCTAGATTACTGTCATTCTGAGTTTTCAGGATTTTTTATTAAATTTATTTACAGTATTTATTTATCGTATCATTTCAAAGTGGAGGAGTTCAAGTACCTCGGGGTCTTGTTCACAAGTGAGGGAAGAATGGAGTGGGAGATCGACAGGCGGATCGGTGCGGCGTTCGCAGTAATGCAGACTCTGCACCGGTCAGTTGTGGTGAAGAGAGAGCTGAGCCGAAAGGCGAAGCTCTCGATTTACCGTTCGGTCTTCGCTCCTACCCTCACCTATGGTCATGAGCTTTGGGTGGTGACCGAAAGAACGAGATCGCGGGTACAATCGGCCGAAATGAGTTTCCTTCGCAGGGTGGCTGGGCTCTCCCTTAGAGATAGGGTGAGAAGCTCTGCCATCGGGGAGGAGCTCGGAGTAGAGCCGCTGCTCCTCCGCATAGAGAAGAGTCAGATGAGGTGGCTCGGGCACCTAGTAAGGATGCCCCCCGGACGCCTCCCTGGTGAGGTTTTCAGGGCACGTCCCTCTGGTAGGAGGCCCCCGGGAAGACCCAGGACACGCTGGACGGACTATGTCTCTCGGCTGGCCTGGGAACGCTTTGGGATCCCCCCGGAAGAGCTGGACGAAGTAGCTGGGGAGAGGGAAGTCTGGGGCTTCCCTGCTTAGACTGCTGCCCCCGTGACCCGACTCCGGATAGGCGGAAGAGGATGGATGGATGGATGGATCATTTCCTGAGTGAGCTGTCAGCTGCCTGTATACTGTGAATAGCTCTTTGTGTTAAATGAAAGAAACTCCGCCTTGAATCCTGTTTACAAATCATGTTAGTTTGTTAATGTTTTTTTTGGTACTCTTTCAAGTAGCATGACGGAATCTTGAAACAGTAAAATAATAAATCAAGTGATAAATAAATAATAAAATTGATTAATTAATTAATTGATTAATTAATTAATTAATTAATTGATTAATTAATAGAAATAACAAAAACAGTGGTAATACACACAAATCACAACACAATCACACAAGTATAAATTCAACAATCATTAAGATTTACATTAATTAGGGAACTCTTTTAATGCTACATTGATGGAGTCGGGTTTATTTAAGTAGTCCAGAGGTTGACGCTAGTAAATTCGTTGCAGATTAAAATACAAATATTAAATGTACCAGAGCAATAAGTTCTTGATTAATAATAGTAATTATCATAAAATAGTTTAGGCTTGTTAAAACTTTGTTAAATAAAACTTCAAAATAATTCATTTTCATGTTTATTTATTTTGTCTGAAGAAAAAATTGACGCATTACTTAATTCATAACAAACAAGGTAATTTGCTCCCTTGTTTCAAATTAGAAATAAATCCTGTTTAAGAACAATGAATTTCTGCAAACATCTGTAAATTAAAAAACTCCTAAAACGATATGGGTGTAACGTAATGATGGTGTTATGATAATGATGACATTATGGCAACGATTTTATTCAGAACCACTCATTATTCTAAAGTCAGTAAAACTCGAAGATGATCTCAGTCAACTCCTCATTTCAGTCTGCAGTTGCCTTTTGTCCAAATGTTATCGTAGATGTTGATCTCAAATATCTCCCCTCTAAAAACCTGTAGCTGATCCAGAACGCTGCAGCCAGAGTTCTGACAGGAACCAGCTCCAGGGAGCACATCTCTCCAGTTTTAGCTTCTCTTCACTGGCTTCCAGGGAAATTTAGAATAGACTTTAAGATTCTCCTTCTAACATATAAAGCTCTCAATGGACTATCTCCATCATACCTGCAGGATCTTATAGTTCCGTATATTCCTAAAAGAAACCTCAGATCACAGAGTGCAGGTTTACTTGTAGTTCCTAGAATTCATCAAAGCAGACTGGGAGGACGAGCTTTTAGCTATCGGGCAGCTTTACTGTGGAACCAGTTACCAACCTGGGTCCGAGAGGCAGACACCACGTCTGCCTTTAAGATCAAACTTAAAACCTTTCTGTTCAGTAAAGCATATAGCTAGCCTCAAACAAAGTGTGTAGGGCTGACAGATCTAGTTCAGTCAGTTTTCACAGCTACAGCTAGAATAGGCTCATCAGACTCTTATTCTTCAATTTTTAGCACAGCTATGCTGCTATAGGCCTACGCTGCTGGGGACAAACACATGATCCACTGAGCAGTTCCCCACTTCCTCACCACCAACCACTCCCTCACGTCCTCTCCTCCTTTTCTTCTTCTTTCTCCTCCTTTTATTTTCACCGGGATTATCTGGGTCCAGTCTTCCTTACAGTTCTGTGTGTCTCTCCCTCTTTCTCTCTCTCTCTCTCTCTCTCTCTGAGCGTGAGCAGAGGCGTCTAGCGAGCTGAGAGCGAAATTGGAGTTTTTTCCAAATTCAAAAACCTTTTTTTGATCTTTATTGAAGTATTTTGTCAGTATAGTGTGTGGGGGGTGTGGTGGTTAGTTGTGTGTAGATTTAGTTAGGTTTTTTGCGTTTTTTTTTGGGTCCACCGGTCTGCCCGTGTGTGGCTGGCCGGCGTTCCCTGCACCATGGCGGTGAGCGGCGGGGATCTCTCCCGGTTGTCGCGGAGGCACGGCATCAAAGTGGGTGCCGGATCGACGCACACCGTGGAGGAGGTAGCCCTCGCCGTGGGGGAGGTCATCGGGCACGGCTCGATTAAATCCGCGGCCCGGATGAACGGCGCGGTAGTATTGTTTGTGGAGAAGGTGGAACAGGCCAATCTCCTGGTGGAGAGAGGGCTTAGCATTGGAGGAGCGTTCGAGGAGGTTCTGCCGCTGAGCCGACCTGCAACAAAGATCACCCTGTCGAACGTTCCTCCGTTTATAAGTGATGAGTTCCTGTGCGCGGAGCTGTCTAGACATGGAAAAATTGTATCCCCGATAAAAAAAGTCTTGTCCGGGTGCAGATCTCCGCTCCTAAAGCACGTAGTCTCCCACCGTAGACACGTCTACATGATCCTCAATAACCGGGGCGAGGACCTGGAGGTTCGCCTCCGTGTCAGGGTAGAAGGGTTCGACTACGTGCTTTTCGTCTCCTCTGCGGCCATGAAGTGCTTCGGCTGCGGAGAGGAGGGACACATCATTAAAATGTGTCCGCTCCGAGCCGACGCCAGTGCCACCGCTGAGGAGCGAGGCCGGGATGGTCCGGGGAGCGGCGCTCCGAGCCGGAGCCGCAGCCTACGGCTGCATCGAGCCAAGCAGCGGCTACCGCCGCGGCTGCGGAGGACGCCGTTGCCGGCGTCCCCCCCTGGCGTGAGCGCTGCAGGACACAGGAACGATCAGGGAGTAAACTTAGATAGTCAGATTCGGGAGGAACGAACACACACAGCAGTGGAAAAACAGGAAAATATGGAAACGGAGGAACAGGTGGTGGACGGTGAAGGAGGTGAGGAGCAGACAGGTGAGGAGCAGACAGGTGAGGTGGGCGATAAACAGAAAGGTGAAGAACAGATTAAAAAAGTGGATGAGGTGCAGGTTGATAGTGTGAGTGAGGAGCAGACAGGTGAGGTGGGTGAGGTGCAGGTAGGTGGCATGAATGAGGGGCAGACAGGTGGGGACGAGGGAGTTATGGAACAGGAGCCTGCTGGCGCTCCAAAAAAAGGAGAAGCTGCAAACAGAGCGATAAGGTTGGGGTGAAGGTCAGCAGGCAGACAAGTAGGAACGCTGAGTCGTCAGACAGCAGCGAGGGTGAGGACTGCGTGTCTGACGAAAGCAACCTGTCCCACTCCCAGGGACCAGCCAGCCAGCCAGTCAGCCTGGGGGGGAAAAGCTACACAGCCAGGATGATTAAAACTTTCCTCCAAAAAACTAAGAATATGAAGGGGGTCATCTTAGAAAATTACTTCCCGGATAAGGAATGTTTTTACAAATCCGCCAAGGGTCACGTAAGAAACAGAACTGAGGCGGACCTCACAGACCAGGAAGTGTTCAGACTGAAAAAGCTAATCCTGAAGGTGAAAAGACAAATTGGACCACAGTGATGAGAGCATGAACAGGCACTTTGCTTGCTTTTATTGGTTTTTTATATTGTTTTTATTTGTGTTCACTTTTAATTCCCTTTATGAACAATTTTAAAGTGGGGAGTTTGAATGTGAACGGGGCCAGAGACGGCAGGAAAAGAGGCGTCATCTATGAAACGGCAAGGCTAAAGCACATTGATGTTTTATTTATACAAGAGACACACAGCGACCAGGAGAACGAGACTTGGTGGAGCAGAGAGTGGGACGCGTGTTCCTCAGCCACCACACAGCTGTCAACGCCGGGGTGGCCATCCTGCTCTCTAAGGCCTTCACCCCGGCCTACCTGAGGGTGGAACACGTGGTCCCGGGGAGGTTTTTGCTTTTAGAGACTGGTTTTAATGGATTTAGTATTGTTTTTATGAACATTTACGCTCCAAATGATGGTGCAGAGAGGAAGCTCTTTTTAGAAACAGTCAGCAACAAGCTGCAGAGCCACAGGACGACAGACTACCTGATTTTAGGAGGAGATTTTAACTGCACTGAAGACGGCGTAGTAGACCGTAACCACTCGGAGCCTCATCCAGCTTCCCAGCACGCTCTGAGGCAGCTGGTCTTCTGCCACGGCCTGGTGGATGTATGGAGGAGGATGCACACAGGCTGCTGGCAGTACACATGGTCCCACTACAGAGATGACACGGTAACTTTAGCCCGCCTTGACCGGTTTTATTGTTTTAAGCACCATTTTAGCATCTTTAAATTGTGTCGAATTTTACCAGTTGGCTTCTCAGATCACTCCTTGGTTGTGTGCAGTGCTTTTATCAGAAACATCTCACCCAAGAACGCATACTGGCATTTTAACTCGAGTTTAGTGTCTGATCACAGTTTTAAAGAAGCTTTGAGGTTTTTATGGTGTGTTTTTAGACAAAGAAAGAACGATTTTACTTGTTTGAGGCAGTGGTGGGACCATGGGAAGACCCTGATTAAGATGTTGTGTCAGCAGCACACGCTCAATGTCACTGGTCACATCACCAGATCCATCAAAGATCTGGAGAATGACATAGTGGAATTTGAAAGCCTAAGTGAGTCCACTGGAGATCGAGGGAGCATTGAAGGCCTCAGAACTAAAAAGAAGGCTTTAGCCGACCTGCTGGACACAAAGGTGCAGGGAGCCCTGGTCAGGTCCCGGTTTCAGAACATCAATGACATGGATGCTCCCTCTAGCTTCTTTTTCAGCCTGGAGAAGAAGAGCGGGCAGAGGAAGGCCATCCACTCCCTGCTGTCAGACACCGGGCGGGAACTGACGGAGCAAAGCCAGATCAGAGCCAGGGCCGTGGAATTCTACTCAGCGTTGTTCCGGAGCGAGTACGAAGAGACCAACGGACAGTTCCAGGAGTTCAGTGACGGACTGCCTCGGGTGTCTGAGGACACCAACTCCAGCCTCGAGCGTCCACTGACCCTGCAGGAGTTGCATGCCGCGCTCCAAACCATGCAGAGCCGGAAAGCTCCGGGCATCGATGGACTGACTGTAGAATTCTACAAGGCCTACTGGGACATTCTGGCTCCTGATCTGTTGAATGTCCTCAACGAGAGCCTGGCCTCGGGGACTCTGCCCGTGTCTTGCCGGAGGGCCGTCATCGCGCTCCTGCCCAAGAAAGGGAACCTGCAGGACATCAAGAACTGGCGCCCGGTGTCTCTCCTCTGCACAGACTACAAAATTCTCTCCAAGACTCTGGCTATCCGGCTGAGGGAAGCTATGGAGCAGGTCATCCACCGGGACCAGACCTACTGTGTGCCCAGCAGGACCATGGCAGACAACGTCTGCCTCATTCGGGATGTCCTGAATCTCTCCAGTTCATTAGGTGTGAACATCGGCTTGGTTGCATTAGACCAAGAAAAGGCTTTTGACCGTGTTGAACACCGCTTCCTCTGGAAGGTGATGGAGAGGTTCGGCTTCAGCGCAGGCTTTATTGCCAGGATCCAGGTGTTGTACAGTGACATTGAGAGCGTGCTGAAGGTCAACGGCAGCCTGTGTACTCCTTTCAGGGTGCATAGAGGTGTCCGGCAGGGCTGTGCGCTGTCGGGGATGCTCTATGCACTCTCCCTGGAACCCCTCTTACATAGACTGCGTTCAACGGTCCATGGATTGTTTTTACCTGGTTTTACAAAAAGTGTGGTTTTATCTGCTTACGCTGATGACCTAGTGGTTTTTATTAGAGATCAGCAAGATGTGGATGCACTAAACAACACCACCAGTCGCTTCTCAGCTGTGTCGGCCGCAAGGGTGAACTGGGGAAAGAGTGAGGCCCTTGCGGTTGGCGAGTGGCCTGGAGGCCGCCCAGTCCTCCCAGACATACTAACTTGGAAAGATGATGGTCTGAAGTACCTGGGCATCTACCTTGGGAGTGACAATATCATGAAAAAGAACTGGGAGGGCTTGACTGAGAAAATAAAAGGAAAACTGGGCAAGTGGAGATGGATTCACTCCCACTTGTCCTACAGAGGAAGAGTACTGGTTTTAAACAATCTGGTAGCCTCTCTGCTCTGGCATCGTCTCGCGTGTGTGGAGCCACCACCAGGGCTGCTGGCCCAGATTCAGACAGAGATGGTGAACTTTTATTGGGATGGTCTCCACTGGGTCCCACAGGCTATATTGTTCTAATCTCGCGATGAGGGGGGCCAGGGCCTTGTTCACCTGGCCAGCAGAGCTGCCACCTTCAGGATTCAGTTTATTCAAAGGTTTTTAACGGGTCCTTCTGATCTGGTATGGAGGGAGGTGGCCAAGTGTGTTTTTAGGCAGATTAACGGTCTGGGACTAGATGAGGCTCTGTTCTTAACTGATTTTAAGTTGCTGTCGACAGGTGGTCTGTCCCCTTTTTACCGTAGTGTTTTTAGGTCCTGTGCGTGGCTGAAATGGGCCCACAGTGAGTCGACCTCTCTGCACTGGCTACTGAAGGAGCCTTTGGTCTATGGAGGAAGGTTGGACGTGAGCTGTGACGCCCTGCCTGGACTGACGGGAGCACTGAGGCGCTCAGGGGTCATCACACTACAGCAGCTGCTGGAGGCGGCAGGACCCACGCTGAGTGACATCCAGACCCTGAGCGCTGTGCTGGGCATCCGCTCCGCCCGCTGGACCCAGAGGAGCCTGGAGCTCTGGAGACAGAAGCTCTCAGGCAGAGAGAGGAGCCTTCTCCTGAGGTGGTCCAGAGGAGAAGCTCTGCCTGACCCCTCGGACACCTTCCCTGACCTCCAGCTGAGCCCTGAGCCCACCCAGTCGAGTGGACTCCTGCAGGGATCCGGTGGCGAGGGAGCCCTGAGCCTGCACAGAGCAGATGGACGGATCATCTACTCCACCTGCACCAAGATGGCCAACGCCCGGGACCTGAGCCAGCGTCCCCTCACGGCGTGGACTGCCAGGCTGGGGGGCCAGCATCCACAGTGGAGGACCCTCTACAAACCTCCCCTAAGGAAAAGGACTGGAGACCTGCAGTGGAGGATCCTCCACGGCGCCATTGCCACCAACTCGTTCGTCGCGGTTTTAAACTCCACTGTCGCAGACGGGTGTCCGTTCTGCTGCCTGAGGGAGACAGTCTACCACATGTTCACTGACTGCAGCAGACTGACCCCGTTTTTTAGCCTTTTAACTGCTGTTTTTAGCACCTTTGGTGTTCAGTTCACGGCCCCTGTTTTTATTGGTGGTTTTAAATATGACAAAAGAACAAAAGCAAAGTGCCAGATTTTAAACTTCCTGAGCGGTGAGGCCAAGATGGCGATCTATGTGACCCGAAAGGACAGAATCAAGGCGGAGACTTCGTGTGAACTGGTCTCCCTGTGGAGGCAGAACGTCCGGGCCAGAATCAGGCTGGAGTTCTGCTTCTACAGGGAGACCAAGAACCTGGAGGCCTTCACCCAGCTATGGGGGTGTGAGAAAGGCCTGTGTAGGGTGACCCAACAAGAAGAGCTGGTGTTTTTAAACCAGCTTGCATAAGTTTTACCTGGTTTTAGCTTTTTACAACACTTGTTTTAAATATGTAACCTTTTTATCGTCTTTTAATTATTTATTAGACGATAAATTGTAAATAAAGTGTGTTTTAAAAGTCTCTCTCTTTGCAGGTCCTCCGTCTCCAGGCCTTCGTGCTGTACGGACCTCGGCCTCTGGCAAACTCAGGGTCCGCTGTCGGCACCTGCCTATACTGTTCATCTCTTTATAACAACCTGCTATGCTGTATTATGTGTATATATATTATGTCTGATATGTTTGCATTTCTATAATTGTATTTTGTTTGTATTTCTATGCTTCTGTTATGATTGTATCTGTTCTCCCTCTCTCTCTCTCTCTCTCTTTATTCTCTCTGTCATGTCTACCCCTTTTATTCCTCCTTTACCCAGCTGACTTTCAGCAGGATGGTTCTTCCTTGTAAGCCTGGTCCTGCTCAAGGTTTTGTCCTGTTAAAAGGGAGTTTTTCCTTGCCACTGTGCTTACCTGGGGGTTCAGTCTCTGGGTTTCTACCTCTGTAAAGCACTTAGAGACAATTTTATTGTATAAGGTGCTATAGAAATAAAATTGAATTGAATTGATTCACAAGGTAGATTTGTTCTGTTTTGCTAAATTTAGACAGCCCACCACTAACTCCTACAGACAGAAACATCCCACAGACAT
>JABWDL010000145.1:0-18772 GCA_015343265.1 Pao palembangensis | reverse complement strand
AAAGAAACACATCATTCTGCATCCGGCGTTCACCAATTCCTTGCGGTTGCTCCAAAAAATACGGTTAATTGCGTGTGTTCACGTTGTTGTGGTGCATATTTATACAGGATGATGGCGCTATTGGTGATATTTACACAAGACATGTGGGAGATATGAAAACGATACATTTGTGATTGTAACTAGAATTTAAGGTTATGCAGAAGTCTTACCTGAATGTGTTGTGAACCATGTTTCTATTTTAAATTAGCTATTTTAAATTAGCTGTGATGCTCATATGAGCTGGTCTATTTCGAGTTGGAATTTTCAACAGCGGCGTCCATTGTCTGCCTTTTTTTGCTTCAACGCCACCTCTGTTCAGCTGCTCAGCTGCTGTTACATAAACAGCCACAGAAGGAAGAAAGTTATCCTCGAGGAAAAAGTAGGAACACCTGATCGCTTCCTTTACAGTCAGGTCATCACTGGGTTGTCGGGGAGCGTTTCACCATTGTCATCATGCCGAGCTGCGAAGTTAGCCTTTGAGATTTACGGCTAATGCGTGGATAATCTGATTTACAGGCCGCCCATAAACAACAGCTGTATTGTGTGTGTTTGTGTGTGTTGCAGTGTTTCTCATATTGTCAGTGTTGTAAGGAAAAAAAAGTCACATTACAGCAGATAATGGAGCAAATATCTTCTCTCAGCACATGCTTCCTGTCACCACGGTGATTTTACAGCTCTTAACCAGATACAAAGATTCTTTTATAACTCAGTTTTCTCAAATCAACTCTCCTCTCTCTCCCTCTTCATGTTCTTCCTCTTTCAACCACTTCTCCTTACCCTCGCAGATTTTCCATTTCATTATGTCCACTTCAAATATTTGTTTTAGGTTGGTAAAGAAAAGGTAGAAACAATGCAAATGGAGGAAGAAAGGTGTGTGTAGCCCAGTCCTTAGATGTGTTGTTGACTGCCGGCGCTCCCATTTCACGCTTTGAAGTCTTTTGACAACCCATAATGCACTTGGAAGTCATTTGGTGTGAAGCAGAGGAGCTTTGGTGAGGGGGCTGTGGAATGTGGGTCAGAATAAACGTGGGGAAGTGAGTTTTCGGAGGTTTTTCATCCTGTGCCTCCGTGCCTGACAGCTCACTTACGGCGCTTGTTTTTGCACCACCTGCCCTCTTCAATATGGAGATGCATGTACACAGGCACGTCACAAAATTGCCTTTGTTTTGGCTTAAACCCAGCTCTGTTACAGAGCGCACGTCTCACACACATACAGCGCATGTGTGTTTTCACAGATGGATGGATGGATTTTTTTTTTTTTTTGGCTTTAATTGTTCCAGTCATGACTTGAAGAATTCCTGAATGAACTGATGTTTTCTTCTGTTTTATTTTTTTTTAATCCTACAGGTAGACAACGCTTTCACCTGGGGTCCCACTTCCCTCAGTGAAAGCATTTTTCCTGCCCAGTAGGACACAAAGCCCGGCCTGGACCCGGACTGGGTTCTGACGCCTCTGCTTTAACTAGTAAAAAAAAATAAGCAACAGAGGCTTAGCTGATGATGCTTCAGCTTGGGTCAGTGTGTCCTGTACCGGGCTGGACGGGTGGAGCACTTCTGTGAACACTTCCTCCCTGCACTTCCTCCTGTAATCCAGTGCACCCACCCTCCACATGTGAAACACAATGTTGGAGTTAATTCAGATACACAATAAACAGAGTCGAAGGGAGCAAGGTGTTTCCTGTGACCTGGACTTCTGCGTCAGCGCGAGCGCGCTCGTCTGGAACACCATTTACATGATTTGGAGACTTAATCTTAATCCCCCCCAACCTTAATTAAATATCTTAAACTCTGGGAGTGAAAGTGTGGAGGTGTGCAAACAGCTGCGTTCAAGTCTGTGTCGCTCATCCTTTATTTATGCTTTGTTCATGCTTTATTCATGTGCTGTTCAAGCATTTGCAGAGTGAGAGAATATTGGATTAAAAGCAGCTTTGCATTATTCATGAGCTGAGATATTTCAGATTACACAACAGAGGCAGCTGAAACCGTACGCGGCACCCAAACACAGGTTGCACCCATGGCTTTCATAGCTCTGTCCTCTGTTTTTTTTGCCTCCACAGGCTGAGCACTGCGCTGGTATGGAGAAGATGAAGAGGATAAAGAAACGTCTGTCGTTAACGCTTCGCTCCAGCCAGACCGTCGACGAGTCCCTGTCAGAACTGGCGGAGCAGATGACCATAGAGGATGGGGGCACTAAGGACAGTGGTAATCAACACAGTAATGCTAGGAAATATCTAAGAAAAAAGAGATGCAAACAACTTTAACAGTGAACCATTTGATTCCAAAAACTGGATTTCAACCAGTTTTCTGACCTGTATGTTCATAATGTAATAAGGTGAATTTGAAGGATTAAAATCCCCGAATACTTCTAGTCACAAATTAATCACATTTCAAAGGTTGACTAGTGTTATTAACATTCTACCACACATACTTCTACCCCCATAGTTTAATTTAACTAAAACAAATATTCCTTTTATAATAATAATAATAATAATAATATTGTTTGTATTTCCACCATTACTTTGCATTCATTCATTTCCTGTTAACTATCCCCTATTGCTTAATAAAATAAAAACAAGATAAATGATAAAAAGAAGTTATCGATCATGCTGGGGAAAAAAACAAATTGTCGCATGTCAGTGCCACAGTCGACCCGGCGAAGGAAATGCCAGGGCTCTGCTTTTTGTTATTTTCTTCCTGTTCATGAGCGTGAGTGGGCATATAAAAGTGAAAGCCATTCTGTGTCTTAGTGTACCAGCACTCTGGGGATTTTAAATAATGAAGCGCTGTTGATAAGGAGAGGAAGAGCGTACCGAGTGTGTCAGTCACGGCTGTAATTCTGCTCAATTACGTAACAGAAGTAGGAGCAGGACACGCGCTCAGTGGAAGTGGGAATTTAGTGTATGCTGTCTGGAATAAAGAGCTGAAACACTTTATTCAACGTCTCCTTGTTATGTAATAATCTGCCTGTCTTGGCAGGACTGGACGGCTTTTTTTCAAGCTAAACAGCTCGACTTTACAAAGTTATCTGACCCTTAGCTATCTTTGAGTTTAGCTTTCATTTTCAGTCATTTTTGCTGTTGCTTCACATTGTCAAGAGCTCAAATTTAGTAAACCGGCAGATCAGCTGTGTTTACCGCAGACTTCCAGTAATGTTTGTTAGTTAACAGACTGTTTAGAGCCAGTCAGTCGCAGGTGTAATGACGCAGGTCCAACCGGTCCAGCTATTTTGGATTTTGCCGGTTTTTCATGCAAAGCTAAATTCTAATAGCGCACGTGAGACTGGTTGTCCTTTATGTGGGTTTTTTTTGTTCCATTAAATCACACAGCGGGCAATAAAATGGAGAAAAATGTCAGACGGGGCAAAAATGATGACAAATTAAAAGTGGCATATCGTTTAATTTCTTTTTATTGTTCGCCAGAAGCTTCAGTAAACAACAGACCAAATTTTATTGGCATTTATTTCACAGTTCTGGCTTCACGGGCTTAAATATCCATGAAACTTCTGTTAGTTTAAACAAAACCTGACCCCACAGCAGAGCTTTTAAGTAAAATCCCACTGCAGGCTGTTGAAGAAGTGCTAATTAGCTTCACTCGTCTAACGAGATCTTTTTTTTTTCCCCTTCTTTTATCAGAGCCCTTCATGAGAAACGGACGCCCCCCCACCTCCCACAGCATGCACTCCTTCCTGCACCAGTACACCGGCTCTTTCAAGAAGCCCCCTCTTCGCCGACCGCACAGCGTCATCGGCGGCACCCTGGGGTCCTTCATGGCGATACCGCGCAACGGTAGCCGCTTGGGTGAGACGCGCACATTCACACACCTACGCGCGGGGAAGGAAGTGAGTCGTCGAGAAACAGAGCAAACAGGAAACGTGTCACAACTCTGATATTTCCATCCTGCTCACACATCGGCGACGCAACAGTGGGCTTCTCCCAACAGCGGCCGAGTTTCCGGGCGTGGGCTCCGGTGAAAAGCGGCACTTTTTCGTACGAACTGATTCATTCCGAGGCAGCAAGTCCGATCCCATAGATGTGGGGATGATTCAGAACTGCAGCAGATTTCCAGCCGAGGGCTGAGGAACAGTCAGAGAGCGATGGCACGATTGTGAACACAAATGCTGTAATTCTAATCTACCACCCTCTGGGCTTGTTCAGCGTTTCCTCAGACGAGGAAGGGAGGCACGCAGCTCCAGTCAACGCGTGTTATTTACGCCACGTCGTGCTCTGAAAGTGTCCGTTGCACATTTTTTCTGGGCTGAAATACATCCGCTTTAACTCATGGAGTCATGTCAGATACAAGTAAAGCCTGAATCTGCTCATTTCTGAATTACATTTCAGAAATTGCAGTCAGCCCGGTACCCTTCCTGCTCAACATGATGTCACAGCCTCCTTTTTCCCATGTCAGGCAGCAGGATGCACCATTGAGTGATATATAGGGTTCATTAATTCTGGAAGCGTGTGGTCCTCGAGCGGGACCTAATTTTCGTGGATGTGTGCTGCAGTGAAGGACTTATTGAGCCTCTTAATGGACCCTGGCCTACATAAAGAGATCTAAAGCAGGACAGTTAAATAGGACATTGACGCACCACACGTATTACACTCTGTGCTTATTGGCCGAAGCTGCTGGAGAAAGCAGGAGAAGACAGAGGTTTTATTGGATTTTAAAGGTGACAAACATGTACTGAGATCACGAGGAGTGATTTGAAATAGCTTGAACAGAGGCGTGCGGAAGGAAGAGGAAGGTGAAAGCAGGAGAAAGTAGGACAGATGAGATCATTTGGCGTTCTTGGAAAGCAGGCCCACCAGATATTAAAAAAAAAAACAAAACAAAAATACACAGGTAGGGAAGGAATGCAGACAGAAATGCAAAGCCTTGCAAGAGAGGGCAAGATGTGCGATATGTGTGGAGGAGAAATGTGAAAAGTAAAAAGAAGAAGTTGGTGAGTTTCTGGAAAGACAGGTATTTGGAGGGGGAGGAAAGTATGAAAGTTGGACTCATGAAAAAAGGAAGGGCTTAAATGAAAATAACATTTTAGACCTCAAAGTGCAAACTGGTAGATCCTCAGTTAAAATATGGTGACGACAAGAACAGTACAGTTCAGTGTTACAGGCACGGCCACCAAGGAAATGCTAAAACAACTTTGTCGCCACGGAAACCGGGGATGCTGCACTTAATCGTTTAGGGAAAGGTTGAGGGTTTATGCCTTTGTGATGACAAAACATGTCTATTCTGTTGTGTGTAACTGGACCACAGTAGCTACTCATTAACTCTGTGTGTGTGTGTGTGTGTGTGTGCGCGCACATCAGCATGTTTGCTCCCGCTGTGCTGTGGTCATTTTATTGCATTAGAGGAAGCTTTGCGGGTCAGAATGCTTTGTCTGTGACACACAAGGGTGTGAAGGAGACGTGAGAAAGTGTTGCAGATTGTGCTCTGTGAACAGTTTTCTTCTTACAACAGTCGGCAGTCATGTCTAATTACCACTCGTTTTTAACGACCGGATTCTGTGCAGTCAGTCATAGAAAGATAAACACACTAATGTTCACCCCCTGACAACTTGGCGATCTTGGTCTTGTCCAGATATTGTTCACGAGAACCTAAAAATGGGCTCAGATGGAGAGAGCGATCAGGCGTCGGGAACGTCTTCAGACGAGGTGCAGTCGCCGACCGGGGTCTGTTTACGGACCCGCGTACATCGACGGATCTCAATGGAGGTGAGACGCACACGCACGCTTACTCCTCGACAGCGGCCGGGAATAACGTTTTCTCTATCCACGCTAGTTTTCAAAGGAGGGGAGAAGTCTTCTTTTTTTCTGTTTGGAACTTCGTACATCTGGTTGTGTCTGTTTATAATGATAACAAATCGCATGCCCATCAGTTGAATCATTTTTCCCTGCTAGAAGTTAAATGACACGGTGGTTCTTGTGTGGATTGGGAAGTTCATCAAGCCTTCTGAGCCATTTAGTTCAACCCTTTTTCTTTTATCAGTCAAGTTGCTGCAGACAAGCAATTATGTACACTGAAGAACCTTTGTGACCCAGTCATCTGGAGTCAAAATGATCCACCTGTGCTGTGGATGTAAGCTGTATCTTTCATCTAAATGTTCCAGATCAGTGTTTAATAAACGTTTAGCGCAAAAGGAGTAACCGTTCCTGCTGGAGGCCTAATGCCCCCTGCTGGCAGATGAGGGCATGTCACATATCATATGTTGCACTTTCCATTCTGGACTAAAATCTGGCTGACAGATGAAGAAGAACCTCTAATGTCACCCTAATAAGAACATTATAACTCTCATTGTTGCTGATGTTGGAAAATATAATAGTTTATCATCCATTTTGTCCCGAGTTCAACTTGTGAGAGAACTCGCTTTAAACCGGAGGGCATAAACTGCGAGATATAGTCATTACAAATATAGAAGATATGCTGACAAAAATCTGATCATATTTTCTTCCTTTTTTTTTTTTTTTTTTTTTGTTCGTTACGCAAGATCAACCCCTCTACATAATTCAAGCTTTCATTTGAATCCGCTGTTGCCACAATACTGGCATTTTCTCCGGGGAGTCCAGTGGAAGGAGGACAAAGAGCTACAGTAATGAAATATGAGAGGAGGAGTCGATGGTATTTGTGGATAAACTGGGTTGAGAGTTGTACCTTATCTTTCCACACATCAGGCAACCACTTTTATTCCTTTGCTGCTATCAAATGCCCACTTTATGTAAATCCTAGAATGGAAGCAGTCCCTCTTCATTACAATAAATCACCCAATATGAGACAGTAGTATTTATAATACTGCTGCGTAATTATAGATAGAGGATATGAGCCACTGTGTAAACATTAATAAAAACATCTGATTTGCTCATAGCCTGTCTTTCTGTTTGGGTTACAGGTGTTGCATTTTGATTTTCTGGTCTTTTGAATTTTTGGTTACATAGCTGTAGACACACACACCCCACTGCCCCTTACTGTGCAAAAGTGGGATTATTTTGTGTGTGTGTGGGATGGTGCACTCAGTGCTACTAAAATATTGCGCATATTAGAGGGTCACAGAATATTTATCGCAAATAGAAAAATGTGTTGAAAGTTGTTGTGTGGTAACAGTCTGTGGTTATAAAGCAAGGAGGAAATCCTCCAGTAGAGGGCGGTGTTTAGAAAGAGAGTACCAGCTTCTTACCAGAGCCATGAAAGGAAAAATAAAATAAAACCAGTTTCACTGTCCCTTCCAGGACCTGAACAAGCGCTTGTCCCTGCCGGCCGATATCCGAATTCCCGACGGCTACCTGGAAAAGCTGCAGTTCGGCAGCCCACCCTTTGACCAGCCGCTCAGCCGGCGCTCCCGCCGAGCCTCGCTGGTCAGTGTTCCACGACTGCACTTCTGTGCCAACGCCATATGCCCTCTGTGCTGGTTACCGTGGCAACTGGCCCAGTAGTGGATTCATTTGGAGTTGCAAGCCTTCCTCTCTTGCCGTGTAAAATAGATCAAACGTGTTTGCAGGGAATGATCCCTAAGCTTTAAAATGTTAATCAAAGGCATAAAGTAAAAATAGTACTTTTCTTCCCTTCTTTTTTTTTTTTATTGTTCTCTTGGAAGCCAACAGGAAGGCATGTCAGCTGAAGATATTTTCAGCAGCTCCAAAGGAAGATGAGGATTGTTGATCTTAAAATATGCGTTTTTCAGGAAGTCTGACACCCTGAACGCATCCTCAGATGAAATAAAACTGTGCCAGATTTAGTGTTAGCATGTGTCTTTTGCGCTGTAATTTGGAACCATATTTTTGAATCCATATTTGTAATATATCTAGTTTTGTCCTGTCCTGTCTGTTCCTCAGTCGGAGATTGGTTTTGGCAAGTTGGAGACCTATATCAAGCTCGACAAACTGGGGGAGGTATGGAGTTTGTGAAACCTTGCCCGCCACTCATTCCACTCTTAAATTCTTTTATATTGAACCGCTGCAATGTGGCCCTTTCAGGGAACCTACGCTACCGTATTTAAAGGACGCAGCAAGCTGACAGACAACCTGGTAGCGCTAAAGGAGATCAGGTTAGAGCACGAAGAAGGAGCCCCCTGCACTGCCATCAGAGAAGGTGATTCAAGTTTTCTGTCGATTTCCCTCGAACAATAGTCAGTGAATGTCAAATAATCCAACTTTTCAACACTTTTCCTTGTGATGGAATATATTAACGAACGTTCATCCGTGTTGGGGGCTGTCGTCTCCGCAGTGTCGCTACTGAAGGACCTCAAACACGCCAACATCGTCACGCTGCACGACATTGTCCACACCGACAAGAGCCTCATGCTCGTCTTTGAGTACCTGGTAAGGCTGTTGCCGTGTGAAAATAAAGGCGGTTTCGTGGCGTCCGTGTCTAACGATGCTGATCCTTTCTCGCAGGACAAGGACCTGAAGCAGTACATGGACGACTGTGGAAATATAATGAATATGCACAACGTGAAGGTGGGAAGGGTCCCCACTGAAAGCGTCGCCTGTCAGAGATGGAATTCCCGGACAAATAACACCGAGTCTTTTCTTTCTAGATCTTCCTCTTCCAGATTTTACGAGGTCTGTCTTACTGTCACAAGAGGAAAGTTCTCCACAGGGACCTGAAGCCCCAGAACCTCCTCATCAACGAGAGAGGAGAACTCAAACTGGCTGATTTCGGTAAGAGGGGCCGCAGCGCCGGCTGGAACTGTCTTCAGAGCAGTTGCCATCGATCCAGTCACACCAGACCAGCCGGGTTTTCTGTCCCACCACACCTGCTTTCACCGGGGGTCCCAGGTTTCTCCCTGGTAGGACAGAAATCCCGGCTGGATTATGAGCCTCGCAGGACGGGGTCGATTAGAGGGTCTGGGCGAGGTCCTCATGTGTGTGCGTGTGTCCGGTCTTCCCGGCAGGTCTGGCCCGGGCCAAATCTGTCCCGACTAAAACGTACTCCAACGAGGTGGTGACCCTTTGGTACCGGCCTCCTGACGTCCTGCTGGGATCCTCGGAGTATTCCACACAGATCGACATGTGGTACGAGCCACCGATGACACTAGCAAAACCCATAATAATCCTGAATTGTGTTACCCTTGAATGAAAGTGTTTCTTCTGTGGGGGTGTCTGTCTGCAGGGGTGTAGGTTGTATATTCTATGAGATGGCCGCAGGCCGACCGCTCTTCCCTGGCTCCACCGTGGAGGATGAGCTCCACCTCATCTTCAGGTTACTGGGTGAGTGAAGGACCGCTGGAGCTCCGTTTTACCACACAAGTGCAGGAATTGCATCTGTGCAACTCTGTGACCGTAGGCACACCCACGGAGGACAACTGGCCGGGAATCTCCTCCATTGAAGAGTTTAAATCCTACAACTTCCCCAAATACAAACCGCAGCCGATCATCAACCACGCTCCCAGGTACTGGGGTCACGTGTGGGTGTGTGTGTGTGTGTGTGTGTTTGCATGAGTGACAGGAAATCCTATGGAACATTTACACAGGCAGCGATCCGTTTCCTTCCTCGCCCAAATGCCTGCACGTTCCCATCAGCCACTGCCGCACGCAGACGGTGAACTCTTCTCCTTTTCTTTCCTGTAGGGTGGACAGTGAAGGGCTGGAGCTGCTGCTCTCTTTCCTCAGCGTGAGTCTTCATTTCTTTAGCACAACAAACACACTGCAGAGTACAATACGGTGTGTTAGCTGCCTGGGTTGGTCACGACAAGAAATATAACCAAGGCAGTGAATTGTTCAGTACCAGTAAGTTATTGACGCTCCGTCAGTATCAGATGTAGACAGCAGGGGGCAGAGTAATCAACAGTTACATCCTATCACTGCTGTGACACGTCCTGGGTTATCTGATTGAACCGCTGATTGCTACCACAACAGTCGCGGCACAATCAACGCTTCCTGTTTTGTCCGCAGTACGAATCCAAGAAGAGGATTTCAGCCGAAGATTCCATGAAACACTCGTACTTCAGGCAGCTCGGGACGAAAGTTCACACGCTGCCGGAGGGTGAGCGCGCACAAAGCCCCGGTCTAGTGATCTTCCATCCCTTTCTGCTTTGTGCTACGTGCTGACGTCCACTTTCCTTTCCTGTTACAGGTGTCTCGCTATTCACATTAAAAGAGGTGCAGCTGCAGAAAGACTTGGGATACAGGAACTCGTCATTCCCAGACACAGGTGAGTGGGCGTCGCGCAGTTCGAATTTGTACGTACGAAGCTAACATCTTTTGGTCCAACCCACATGGCACCGAGGCTTTTTCCCCCCCCCCCACACTTTAAATGCACCGCACTCAGCATCAGCCGTTTGTTTAATCTGCCTTTTTTCTCCCAGGTAACAGCAAAATCAACAGGCGGCAGAGCATGCTCTTCTAAAGTCTGCTGCAGAGGACAGTGATGTCATCGCTCCCCACCAGTGTCACGCATGGGCCTGCCTCCCCCTGGCATGAAACACACACACACACACACGAAAACGTGCGCACTCACTCTTTGTGCGAGTGTCTGCTTTGTGTTATTTACTGGGGAGGTGAGGTTGAATGTTTTGCTGCTAAATCACTACTGAATTTAACACACGCATGTGCGCACGCGCGTGTGTGTGTGGACATCGACGCGAAGTCGAGGCGCCGTACGCCGTCGGTGGGGTTACTGTTTTCTTTTGACTGTGGTTCCCTGACACTGTTTGACTCTCCACTGACGTCGATGCTGTGACCCAGGTTGATGTTTCTGCTCGGAAGGCTGAACGCTTTTAGAAATATGTTTCTTTAAAAAAAAAAAAACAACGCATGCAGAAAGGTTGCTACAGTGGTTAAAAAGGACTGTAGTTGACGAAGTCTGGTCAGACTGGGAGAACAGGCCCAGCATTGGGACTATATCTGAGCTGCAGACAGGGGAATCGTGAACAGGAAGTCACGTGACATTCCAGAGGAAGTCGGCAGTGCTTTTAAAAGACAAACGCATCCTCCTGCTCTGTGTTTATTTGGTGATCTCACTGCAGTAACTTTGTTTTAACTTGCACTTCAATATGTGTGTGTGTATTAGTTTTACTTCTGTTTTCTTATCAGGGACTGAGTTTACCCCGCAGTATTAAGATTGTTATCTGTGACTTTTGACCTTTCCTTGTGAAACAAGTCATGTGGCGTGTTCTGTCTGGCGGGGGAACCCGGGACGGCTCGTGGGACCACCGCTGTCCACAGTACACAGGAAAAAAACGAAGAGATTTCAAATTGAAATGTTGAATTTAACTGCCAGCTGTGTCATTTGCAACAGTGAGGACGGCGACAAAGCCATTTGAGAAATCTCTTTTTGGAGTGTATGTTTACTGAATCGGACTAAAGAATAACCACTGGAACTCTGGTCAGTCATGTGACGACGGCGTGCATAAGCTGTGGTTAGAATGAAGTGTAAGGACGTGGAGCAGGTTGATGCTCCCACTTTTTACTGTACACTATTCAAGCTAGCAGCAGGTGGGTGTTAATTTAGCTTAGCACAAAGTTAGAGAAACAACCCGCCTGTCTCCATGGATGATTAAATGTGGAGCTAACCCTGACTAATCATGGGAATATTTAGTACATTTAGTCTATGCCAGGTCAGCCATTTCCATCAGATTCAAAGTTTTGGCACACCTCTCTCGTTGATGCATCTTTTTATCCACTGTAATAAACAAACGTTAGCAGAGAAACATCAACAGGTTCAATATTTAGCGTTAAAGGAGCTGAGGAAGGAACCCAAACAGTTCGAGCCAGGCTTTGGTAACAGAATAGACTGGTAGAAACAGAAATATGGTGAATGAGTGAACACATGATGCACAATTTTAAGGTAGCAGTAATGTTACAATGTGAGAATATTACAACTTTGCATCACCGCAGTAATGAAATGTGAGAGAATCTGTTAAATCATGAGCTTGTCTGTCATTTTAGATTGTAGCTAATGTTAGTTTACATTCCAAATAATGTCATAATTGTTCTGTTTACAAAAGAGAGTGTCATTATATTAATGGTAAACATCCTGGCTAGTTTTTAATATGAAGAAAATTTCAATTTTTCTCTTCTACAGCTGTATGTTATGCTCACTTCATACTTGAAATGAAGCGTTCCTCCACCAGGAACATTGCGCAAGCAGCATTTTTTTTTTTTTTTTTACGAACGGTAACATGCATGGAGATTTCTACAATGGCTAAAGATTGTAAATGTGTAAAACTGAACCTTTTTAATGTCTTTTTTTTGTTGTTTTTGGAAAAAAAATGAGCGATCGGAATTTCTGTGAAGGTGAAAGCGTGCGTGCGTGCCTGATGCATGGAAAGCCTGCTGTGTTGTGAAATCGACCCTTCTGAAACACTGAGCTGCCGGTCAACAGTTGGTGTGTGAATATTTTTACTGGAACTATTTATTTCTCATAATCGTCAGAAGTAAATTTAACCTTTTTCATAAACGCTTTGTCATTCTTTGTCCTACATAAAAGGACCAAAACAGTAACTACGGACAATTCTATTTTATTTTGCTATGAAAAACAAGTCATTTTACAGGAAAGAAACGTGCAGTTATTATCAAGAAAGACTTTTAATCAACTTTGACATAAAACATAAAAATACATTGTGGAAAGGCACAGATGGCTTAAAGCTTGAAGGACCGGGTGGGGGAAAAAAAGTATAAAAAGACATTCACAGCATCTGGAACAAGCGGTTCAAATCTTTAGTTTGCTCTATAGCAGGGTTTTTTCACCCAGAGATTCATACTCTGTGGTCACAGTTGAACCAGCGACCACTGGCTATTAATGATGTCTGTTTAGATTAGAAAAGAAAAATAAAAAATAGGGGGGAAGATTCAAGCAAAGAAAACTACCATTAAAGTATATGATGTTCAGCCAGATTTGCATTTTGTGTAAAACCTAAAAAAAAAGTGAACACAGAAAAAAAATTGTTGTTGCAATAAGCGCCACCTGGTGGCCAATATATTATCCAGAATAGCTGAAAATCTAATGATTTAAACAGAATTAGCTTTTAGAAACAGGGGTGATAACACATTGATTTTTATTTTAAAAACTTTTAGCTTACAGTCTAACAGGTCTAATATAACATTCTGAATACATATTTATTTGTATATTTCCCAAAACAAAAAAAAGAAAATGATGCAATTATGGTTAATAAATTGCAGTACATTTTATTTTGCCATTCATTTAGCTTAACTTTGTCCCTTTTAGGTCAAGATTCAACTTGGCGGAAAAAAAGGTAAATATCTTAAAACTGTGCTCTGCGGTCTGGATTTTTAAAACCTGATGGGATTTTATTTTTATCAGGCTACGTGGCTAACGCCTAAACGTAACACTTCTTCAGGTATTAAACGGAAAGAACCTGGTTCATTAGAACTGAAACTGTTATTGGGGCAGCTCCGGCTCCTGTGTCAGAGTTCAAGGCCGCTTGGCTTTGTTCTCCTTCGTCCTGTTCCGGTCTGGCCTGGCCCGGCCCGGCCCGGACTGGCCCAGTTCATGCTGGCTGGTCAAGAGGGGATCAGGACTTGTGGGAGCTGGATGAAAGCAGAAGAGGGGATGAAGTGTCCATGCTGGGTAAAGGTACAGGGATGGATCCATTCAGCAGTGTGGGAAACTGCATTGAGACACAACCAGAATATAGAATTTAGAAATAGAGAGATCTGAAAGAGAGAGAGAAGGGGCGCAACCAAGCACCAACCAGCTTTCCATTCCCCACAGCCAACAGGAAGCTTCCCCTCCTCTCTTCCACACCCAAACGGAAACATCTGTAGCTTATTTTGAACCCATGACACACATACACACACATACACACACACCCTTGTACTTCTATCTTTGTGAGGACTTTTAACCTAACCATCACTCCAGCCAAAATGTCCTCACTTCCCAAAAATGCTAGTAGAATGCGATGAATGAAATTTTGGTACTCGGTGTGTAGCAAGTACAAACCCACACACACACACACACACACATAATCTCACCAGAGTAAAGCAAACCTGTGGTGTCAAATAAAATGTCCTGTGGTTATGAGGGCTGGATTTCGTGTAAAGGGTTTTAAAGGCAGACAAAGTTTGTTTTGCATCAGCCCCAGTGACCCAGTCTCGGCAGTATTCTCCAAGAACCCAAATCCAAAAGTAAAGTTACTTAAAAACAGATCAGATTAGGGAAATATCTGAGGCGCAAATCCAAATCTGTGTTCACTCATTATTCCCACAGTCGGGAAAATTCTGCTTTCACGCAAGCTATGGAAAGGGAGTGAGCTTGACAGGCGCTCTGAACATTTGGTACATTGCTTAAGGGCACCTCAGCAGTGAAAGGGATTCACCCACACGGCCCAGTTTGCCATAATGACGCTTCCAAAACTACAACCACCCCAGATGGGATTCGAACCCACAATCCCTGGCTTAGGAGGCCAGTGCCTTATCCATTAGGCCACTGGGGCTCTATACGTTGGCCTGATCGGGCCTCATCAAATCCCGTGTTCGACTAACACTGGCTGAAGCTGTGTACTGGGAACCACATTTCTTAAAAATAGTGACAAGACAACACAAACAAGCGAAAAGAGAAGAAGAAACTCCTAAAATGTTACCTGAAAGAGGCTGGCGTGGCTCTGCAGCTGGGTGGGGCTGAGGGGCCCCACTGGACTGATACTGGACCACAAATGGATGTTGGAGATCAGAGGGCTGGGCGTCAGCAGGAGACCAGACGGAGCCTACGAGTCAGAACATAAATGGTCGATTAACAGCGGATTTATGCTGCGTTCAAGTACAGGTCAATTACATGTGCGAGGTACTGCCTTCACCTTCTGTCTGTCAATCTCATTTTACGTCCTTTAATAGTATTATGAATTTTAACGGGAACGTGCTACATCTCCAGTAAATATGTGTCAGCATCAGCAACACACACTCTTGAATCTGGAAAAATTTGCTAACAAATGTGCTTTTCAGAAAAAATAAATAAATAAATAAATAAATAAATAAATAAATAAATAAAGCCTCAGCAGCTTTGACACGTGATGAGCACACACACGTTTGAATGCAGTCAGTCTGTCCTGGTTTGGTCAGCCTGTTTTTTTTTTTTTTTTTTTGTCAGAAACATATGGCTTCACTTACGAACCTCCTCCCTCCCTCACCTCCTCCTGTCTTTCCCCTCACCTCTTCCTGTCTGCGAGCCCAACTTTCAACACGCGAGTTGTCTTTCGCAGCTTTTTTTTTTACTCGCCTGACTCAGTCGCACAAGAAACTGGGCCAGGTTTTTTTTCTTTTTTCCACATCAAACAGAAAAAAAAAAAAAAAAGAGTTTGTTGTGTGTGTTATGTTGGTAAATGGTAGGCTAGCTGTCACGGGGTCTCATTCTGTACCTGTGTGGTGAGGAAGGCGGGGGTCACGGACCCTGAAGGGAGCGCCGGGCTGTTGAGGGCAATGGAGACGAGGTCATTTCCTGACAGGAAGAGGGAAGAGGCCGAGATTTCCAAAGATTTGGGCTTTCTGCTTCTCAGAGGTGAACTATTAGCCAACCCTCTCCTCTCGGGCGTCGTCGAGCTACGCGGCCTAACTCTGTCGCGCTGACCAGATGACAGATTTAGAGGCTCTAAGCTCGGCTCTGTGTCGACAGTCTGTGTAGTGTGACTTTGGCGTGCTGAATATGCGTGCTGCGTATGCGTGGGGCTTTGTGGCGGGGAGGAAGGGCAGGGGGAAGACTGAGGACGCTCCGAAGGCGGGCGGGAGGAACCAGAGGTCTCGCTGCTGGGGGACGGGGTCGGCGGCAGAGAGGAGTGTCCGTGGTCGGTTTTGAATCGGATGACAGAGGAGCCGTCGTCAGGGAGATCGGACCTTGGTTCCATCTTGATCGGCTGGTGTTCCTCTAAGGACTGCTGCAGGGAGCCGACGGTGAAGGAGGAGTACAGGCCCGAGTGGAGATACTGGTTCCTCACGCCCCCATCTTCGGCTTCAGACACAAAGACGCCTTCCTCGCTGCAGCGGCCTGACTCCACCAGCGCGGGGTCCATCTTCAGAATGTCAGGGAATGACACAAACTTGTACACAAACTTCTTCCCGATCACCTTCTTGATGATATTCTGGGCGAGAAACAAACAGTCTGATCTCAATCTTCATCCCTTGAAAACTAATTTCTAAACTAGGATTATTTTATTCCACAAAAAATACATATGTGGCCTCTAGAGCCAGGACCACACCATGTGACCTTCACGTTGTGGATGAACTGTGTGTATGTGACCCACCTTATCGTAGTAGTAGCGCAGGGCTCTGCTCAGCTTATCATAGTTCATGTTGGTCTTGTTCTTGCGCAGCCCCCAGAGCTTTGCTACCTCTTCGGACTTAAGCAGCTTGAACTCGCCGTCGTTGGACGTCCAGCAGATGAGGTGCTTGTGAGTCTGGTCGAGCAGCAGCTGCAGCAGGAACTGCCAGAGAGTGATGGAGCTCTCCATGATGGAAGGAGACCACGAGACGGGGGACGATCTACAGGAGCGGATCGATACGTCAGTTCAAAGTTCCAAGGAAGCAAACCAGATAAGATAGGAGGATCCAGAGGTTGTCAGGCCAACCGAATTGCACAACATTCAGAAATCTGATCAAAATGTCCAATTTTGTGACTAAATCTGATCCGGATTTTGAATTCAGGCGTCCAAGAGTGCATCAGCGGCAGAAAAGGGAGCAAAATAAGGATGAAAAGGAGGGAAGAAAAGAGCAGGAATTGCCAACGTCCACACAAATGGGAACCAGGGTGCTTCCTCTGATGCGAAGTCCACCGAAAACCACAAACATAACAGCGCTGCCCATACCCAACCAGCCCACTTCCTCAGACTGGGAACATCCTGCCAACATGGAACACTGAACACACTCATGTAAACAGGTTAAGTGGGTTTCTGATGCATTTTATGTCATAAATCTACACTTTATTTCACGTCCTTCCTGTGGCAAAATAAGTAAGAATTATAGGGGACATCACTAATAATAACTGATTAAATTATTAATTCGAATTAGGATTAAATGCTTTAAAAAAAACAGACTGAAAAAATGAAAAAAAAATGCTACAGATGCAATAAAATGTAAAACTTCTCAGCATTCGTGTTCAGGTTCATATATACTGTTGCTCTCGTGTGTGTCAAGACAGGGGTTGCAGCCCAGACTTGGTTGGCTGTTGCATGTTTCCATGGCGATCAAGCAGGATGTGGTCAGTGGTCAGCGCCAAGGTAAGCAAAGGTCTAACTGACATATTTACCTGAAAACCACTGACTGTCTGCATGTCACCTCTCTCTCTTTCATTTCCAGGATGTAGCAGGAAATGGGTAGAAAGGCAACATTTAATTTCACTGTGATGAATTCACTGAGATTATTGTAGATTTAGGGCTGTAACCACTACCTGCCTCACATCAAAGGGGGACCTCATCCAGGTCCATTATAACTATGGTCCACCTTAAAGAAAAAAAAAAAAAAAACAACCAGCGATTTGATTTTAAAAAAAAAAAAAAAGATATTTTTTTTCTTTTCCTTAAAGAATAAACACCACCGAAGGAAAGTGGGTTCGGTGCAAACAATGACCCATCAGCATGACCGTACATCCTCACTTCCTTTTTCCTGCCTGGGTACGCGCGTGCGCGTGCGCGAGACGGAAGAACGGTAGAACTGTCTCTTTGTCTAAATGAGGACTTCCTGTCATTCAGTTTGTGGGGCGTCTTCCCGGAGAAAGGCCTTCCCTCTCCGGGAGGTAGGACGTCCTGTTACCGGGAATTACCAGGAACACAAACACGCACGCACGCACGCACGCACGTGTGCTCGCATCCACTCTCTCTCTTTCGCGCCCCCCCACCACCACCACCAACATCTGGAGAATGCATCTATTCCTGATCCTAAACTGTTACACCTATGTTCCAATGTTCCCCCTCTGGCTTCATTTGATTTAGAGGAAATTATTAGTGAATTTCCAAATTAAAGCACAGCAGAAATCTCACGCACACGCCTACATACACACTTCTTCCCCAAGGACATATCTGAGCTGATTTTGTTGCGCGTACGTGTGTGTTTATAATAGAAGAAGGTTTCTCCTGGACCTCAAACAGTTCTTTGTTTTGCTCCAGTGAGTCGTTTTTAAAATGTTGTCTTCTGCCAGCTTCAATCCGGAAGCACATGGCAATTAGTCTGCGGAGTCCAGACAAACCAGTAAGTCTACGGATGTTGTTTTTAAAGGAGCCGCGGCTCACTTTTTCCACAGTATCTGTTACACTAACCTATTTTCTGAGCGTCTGTGGGCTCAGGAGGAACATATTAATTGCTTGAGGTTTTACGCACGGTTTTAGCGACTTTTACGCATGCGTCAAACACTTTACGTGGAGTCAAACTTGTTTTTTCCAATTGACAACTGCAATAAGAAGACGCCAATTCTTAAACAAACGAAGACTTTATGAGTCTACTTCTAAATCTTTAGGACAGATATCTCTTGGAAGTTATCGATAAAGGGAAACGAAAAGTTGCACCTACCCCGCTGCAGGACGGCTGCTGTTCTTCCGCTAGTCTCCGCTCGGGAACTGTATGTTTGTGTTTTACAGCCCTGCGTGTTTCTTACGACGGGGGCTCCATGCTGTTGCTGCTGCTGCCGCCACTGTCTGAAAGTGTTTTTCTCGTCTGTCTCCGATCAGGAAGTCAGGACGCGCAGACGGAGAACCGGCGCACTTCCTCTGGCGCAGCGTTCCGTCTGTTTTTTTCTCTCTCTCTCTCTCTCTCTCTTTCTCTATTTCTCTCTCTCTCTCTCTCTCTCTCTCTCTCTCTCTCTCT
>JABWDL010000144.1:0-17053 GCA_015343265.1 Pao palembangensis | reverse complement strand
CCCAATAAGTGACCTCTCGGTGACCCGTCATCAATCATCTTTTGACATAAGGTGCCCCCTTCTATCTCTCCATATTTAAAAAATGTCTGATTGCATCCAGCTGCAATGCATTTAAATAAAGTACGTGATTCATTCAGATGGAGTTTACAGTGAAGCACATATTCTCTTAATGATTTCACAGAAATTACACGAAAACATTTCGCACTAAATATGGCTAACTTTAGTTAAAATATCTGTAGACGTGTTTTGTGCTTACCTGATGCGAAATGTCTTCTTTTCCTCCTTCTAAGTGCTCAAAATTAGCCGCTGATTTCAAAATGTCAGCTTCGTAATCTCGCGTGATCAACGTCAGGTCGTGTCGAGATTAGGAGGAGCCAGGAAAACCCGGAAAACAGCAAGTCAGGACTAGCCAAAGCTAGCGTCATAATTCCATCTTTTTCTCACGCTCTTTCTGTGACTGTTGAGCTTCGAAATAAGCTTTAGGTCTTAAATTTACAGCTGGTTCAATCATCTACAGATGGAATATAGTGTAACAAGTGGTTGGCGTAAAATAAAATAGAATCCCCTGTTTATCATGGCTTTTAAACTGTACAGTATCAAACATATTTACTAGGTCGTTACACAAATTAACAACAAATTATTATTAATATTTACTATACTATTAATATTTAACTACGTGTATTTTCTTGAAATACAACATTTTTCATTTGCAGAGTGGTTAATGGTTTTATGCCATATATTGAAATGCACACATCAGTACAATCTATAATTTTGGAATAATAGTACTGTTAATTTTAAGGTAATTACCCGCTTGTGGGATTACAGTATTTTTACATAATTTTTACAATTCCTAAGACTTTCACAGAAAAATACTTTTTCTACAAATCATAACTGTACAAATTATAGTTAGGTGCTGTTTATATTTTTGCTGTTATTCAATGTATTTATTACAGTGATATTCTATTTTGGATTTCACGGTCTTTTACTGTTGCTATGTAACAGTATTTTAACGTATTCTTTGCGGTTTTTTTACAGTGTAGGTGTGGCTGCTTGTCTACATTTGGATAATTTGCAGAGTCTGCTGTGATGACTGCCTGTCACTAGGTGGCAGTAATGTCCTGACCAGTAAAGTGGAGGTGCCAGAAGTCAAAATCTGCAAGAAATACAGACAAAAGTGAATAACAGGATTCTTCATGTTGCATGTTTACATTAGTGATACATCTGGGTAACAATTATACAACTGGACAAAGATCAGCGGAGCAGGTAAACCAGGGGCCTGGGGCCTGGGGCCCCAGAGGGAGGCCCTGCTGCACTGACTGCAACAGCTGAGGATGCTGTCGGAGCGAGTCTGGACATACCAGGATACCTCCCACTTTCTCCCATCACCAGAGACAATGGGGAGTCCCTCCTTCTTTGGCCCCGGAGGACAGTGACCTGTTCAGGTCGCCTTTTCCAACCTTGGATGTTGCTTAGCAACGACGACGATTTATATATTCAATAGTAACGCAGCCCAAACAGAGAGGCTAACAATGTTTTCATTCCTGATTTTTAGTTCTGCTTTTCTGGTAAAGTCTAAGTCATGATGTGTGGTGATGCTTGAACATCACCACACATCATGATTTATGATCCAGCAGATCTGTTCATTTTGGTTGGATTTTGGTCTCCTGAACATATTTTTTATTTTTGATGGTGACTGTTTAGTAACGATCACGTTTGGTTTCTGATCTATAGTTGTATTTTGGTGTTAGCATTGCGAAGTTAGCATTACAGTCATAACATTCATATGTTAGCATTACGGTGTTAGTATTCCCAGGTTTGCATTATTGTGTTAGCATTAATATGTTACCATTACTGTGTTAGCATTACGGTGTTAACATTGATATGTTAGCATTATGATGTTAGTATTGCCAGGTTTGCATTAATGTGTTAGCATTGCCACGTTTGCATTATTGTGTTAGCTTTGATATATATAGAATAGAATAGAAATACTTTATTTTATCCCATCCATCCATCCATCCATCCATCCATCCATCCATCTTCTTCTGCTTATCCGGGGTCGGGTCGTGGGGGCAGCAGCCTAAGCAGGGAAGCCCAGACTTCCCTCTCCCCAGCTACTTGGTCCAGCTCTTCCGGGGGGATCCCGAGGCGTTCCCAGGCCAGCCGAGAGACATAGTCCCTCCAGAGCGTCCTGGGTCTTCCCGGGGGCCTCCTACCGGAAGGACGTGCCCTGAACACCTCACCAGGGAGGCGTCCGGGAGGCATCCTTACTAGGTGCCCGAGCCACCTCATCTGACTCCTCTCAATGCGGAGGAGCAGCGGCTCTACTCCGAGCTCCTCCCGGGAGAGCCCAGCCACCCTGCGGAGGAAACTCATTTCGGCCGCTTGTACCCGCGATCTCGTTCTTTCGGTCACTACCCAAAGCTCATGACCATAGGTGAGGGTAGGAACGAAGATCGACTGGTAAATCGAGAGCTTCGCCTTTCGGCTCAGCTCTCTCTTCACCACAACGGACCGATGCAGAGTCCGCATTACTGCAGACGCCGCACCGATCCGCCTGTCGATCTCCCACTCCATTCTTCCCCCACTCGTGAACAAGACCCCGAGGTACTTGAACTCCTCCACTTGGGGGAGGATCTCCTCCCCGGCCCGGAGAAGGCACTCCACCTTTTTCCGGCTGAGAACCATGGCCTCAGACTTGGAGGAGCTGATTTTCATCCCGGCTGCTTCGCACTCGGTTGCGAACCGATCCAGCGAGAGCTGGAGGTCACGGACTGATGAAACCAACAGGACCACACCATCTGCAAAAAGCAAAGACTCGATCCTGAGGTCACCAAACCGGACCCCCTCAACACCACGGCTGCGCCTAGAAATTCTGTCCATAAAAGTTATGAACAGAATCGGTGACAAAGGGCAGCCCTGGCGGAGTCCAACCCTCACCGGAAACGAGTTCGACTTACTACCGGCGATGCGGACCAGACTCTGACACCGGTCATACAGGGAGCGGACGGCCCGTATCAGGGGGCCCGACACCCCATACTCCCGGAGAGCCCCCCACAGGACTCCCCGAGGCACGCGGTCGAATGCCTTCTCCAGATCCACAAAACACATGTAGACTGGTTGGGCAAACTCCCACACACCCTCAAGGACCCTGCTGAGGGTGTAGAGCTGGTCCACAGTCCCATGTCCAGGACGAAAACCACACTGCTCCTCCTGAATCCGAGGTTCGACTATCCGACGGACCCTCCTCTCCAGTACCCCTGAATAGACCTTGCCAGGGAGGCTGAGGAGTGTGATCCCCCTATAGTTGGAACACACACTCCGGTCCCCCTTCTTAAAAAGAGGGACCACCACCCCGGTCTGCCAATCCAGTGGTACCTCCCCCGATGTCCACGCGACGTTGCAGTCGTGTCAACCACGACAGCCCTACAACGTCCAGAGCCCTAAGGAACTCCGGACGGATCTCATCCACCCCTGGGGCCCTGCCACCGAGGAGTTTGTCAACAACCTCAGCTACCTCGACCCCGGTGATAAGAAAACCCGCCTCCGATTCCCCAGGCCCTGCTTCCTCACTGGAAGGCGTGTTGGTGGGATTGAGAAGGTCTTCGAAGTATTCCTTCCACCGATCCACAACGTCCCGAGTCGAGGTCAGCAGCACACCATCCCCACTGTACACAGTGTTGACAATGCACTGCTTCCCCCTCCTTAGGCGCCGGATGGTGGTCCAGAACCTTTTCGAAGCCGTCCGGAAGTCGTTCTCCATGGCCTCCCCGAACTCCTCCCATGCCCAGATCTTTGCCTCGGCGACTGCCGCAGCCGCACCCCGCTTGGCTTGCCGGTGCCCGTCTGCTGCCTCGGGAGTCCCACAGGCCAAAAAGGCCCGGTAGGACTCCTTCTTCAGCTTGACGGCATCCCTCACCACCGGTGTCCACCAGCGGGTTCGTGTGTTGCCGCCATGACAGGCACCGACCACCTTGCGGCCACAGCACTGGACAGCCACCTCAACAATGGAGGCACGGAACATGGTCCACTCGGACTCAATGTCCCCCACCTCCTCCGGGACAAGGGTGAAGCTCTACCCCTCTCTTCACCCGAGTGTCCAGAACACGCGGCCGCAAATCTGAGGACACGACTACAAAGTCGATCATCGAACTGCGGCCCTTATGTCTGAACATGGTGTTTGTTATGGACAATCTGTGACGAGCACAGAAGTCCAACAACAGAACACCACTCGGGTTCAGATCAGGGGGGCCATTCCTCCCAATCACGCCCCTCCAGGTCTCACTGTCACTGCCGACGTGAGCATTGAAGTCACCCAGGAGGACGAGGGAACCCCCAGGAGGAGCACTCTCTAGTACTCCCTCTAGGGACTCCAAAAAGGGTGGATACGCTGAACTGTTGTTGGGGCCGTAGGCACAAACAACACTCAGGATCCGTCCCCCCACCCGAAGGCGGAGGGAAGCTACCCTCTCGCCCACCGGGGTAAACTCCAACATACAGGCACCAAGCCGGGGGGCGACAAGAATCGCCACCCCTGCCCGCCGGCTCTCTCCGTCGGCAACTCCAGAGTGGAAGAGAGTCCAACCCCTCTCGAGAAGGCTGGTTCCAGAGCCCTTGCTATGTGTTGAGGTGAGGCCGACTATATCTAATTGGAACTTCTCGACCTCACGCACCAGCTCAGGCTCCTTCCCCATCAGAGAGGTGACGTTCCACGTCCCTAGAGCTAGCTTCTGCAGCCGGGGATCGGACAGCCAAGGTCCCCGCCTTCGGCTGCCACCCAACTCACACAGCACCCGACCCCTTTGGCCCCTCCTGCAGGTGGTGAGCCCACTGGAAGAGGGTCCCACGTTGTTCCTTCGGGCTATGCCCGGCCGGACCCCATGGGCAAAGGCCCGGCCACCAGGTGCTCGCCAGCGTGCCCCACCCCCGGGCCTGGCTCCAGGAGGGGGCCCTGGTGACCTGCGTCCGGGCAAGGGAGACTTGGTACCAAATATTTCATTCATCATAAGGGGTTTTTATTTTATCCCAGGCTTGGGAAATTCACTAGCTACAGCAGCAACTGTCAACATAATCACAATATTTGCAGCAATATACTATAATATTTACAGCAAGTCTAACTAAATATACAAGTCTAAGCAAGCAGAATGTGCAACATGAAAAATGTGCAACTCAAAGTACAAAAGCAAATGTGCCACAGCATTAATAATGTGCAACTAGGCTCAAAAGTGTGCAACTAGGAAAAATGTGCAACAAGTACAAACACAATGTGCAACATGAAAAGTCCAACCAGACGTATCAGAGCCTGGTGGACTGAGAGTCTCTTTCAGACGGAGGTGAAGTGTTGGACAGAGTTCTTGGACTGGGCAGCAAAGATTTCCTGTGTCTGTCCTTGTGGCAGCGGAGCTGAATCAGTCTGTTTGAGAAGGAGCTCTGCTGCCTGTCCAGTAGTGGGTGGAGAGGCTGGTCAGGGTTATCCACAGTAGATAACCGTTTGTTCAGCCCTCTCCACCACAGCTTCCATGGTGTCTGCTTTACAGCCAATCACAGAGCCAGCCTTAGGCTGAAGAAACTCATCATCAGATGAGAAAACATAGCAAGGCTAACACAATGCAAAATACTTATCAATGCTGATATGCTAATAGTAACACTAATAAAATAACAATGCTAAGAAGCTAATGCTAACACAGTAATAATGTATCAATGCTAATGCTAATATAATAACATATCAATACTAATATGCTAATGCTAATAAATCAATGATATATCAATGCTAACATGCTAATACTAAAATGATAATGATATATCAATGCTAACATGCTACTGCTAACATGATAATGATAACATGTCAATGCTAATGCTAATATAAGATAACAATGCTAACATACTAACATTGTAAAGATATAACAATGCTAACATGCTACTGCTAACATGATAATGATAACATGTCAATGCTAATGCTAATATTAGATAACAATGCTAACATACTAACATTGTAAAGATATAACAATGCTAACATGCTAATGCTAACGTTCATCCATCCATCTTCTGAACCTGCTTTATCCACACTTGGGTCTCAGGGGTCTGCTGGAGCCTATCCCAGCTGTCAAGGGGCGAGAGGCAGGGTACACCCTGGATAGGTCGCCAGCCTATCGCAGGGCTAACACAAAGACAGACAAGCACTCACACACTCACACCTGTGGTCAATTTAGACTGATCAGTTCACCTAACGAGCATGTCTTTGGACTGTGGGAGGAAACCAGAGTGCCCAGAGAAAACCCACACATGCACAGGGAGACCATGCAAACTCAGCACAGAAAGACCAGAGCTGAGATTGGAACCCCAAACCTTCTTGCTGTGAAGATTAGCTGACATGCTAAAGCTAATCTAGTAATGATATCAAAACCACTCTGGCTTTGACTAAACAGAGATAATCTTTGCTAAACAGTCAACTTTAAAGAACAGAAAAGGTCTTCAAGAGAGCAGAGCAGAACATCACCAGCCATCAGGATCATCAGAACTCAACCAGAGCAGCATCATTCAGATCAGAGATGACTCGTAGAACCCAGAGCCAGTTCAGCCTTCACCTTTAGGGGCCCAGCACAGACCTGTGATTTTACTAGTCCAAACAGGGCTGCTGCCTCAGATCCATGGTGGATCTTCTCTTGTTCCAGCCCCTCCTGACAACTGGATGCAGCTACCTGTAGCTCTTTTGAAAGTCTCACTCTCAGCCTCTCTCACCACAACTGGAAGTCAGAAAAGCCAGTTTTATTAGTTGTGGTGTATCGGCCACCTGCAGCTGCTTACACACAATTCCTGGCGGAGTTTTCAGATTTCCTGTCTAGTTTAGTGGTCAGTACAAATAAAGTCATTATAGTGGGTGATTTTAACATCCATATGGATGATGATACTGACAGTCTTAAGACGGCGTTTAACTCACTGATAGATGCAGTAGGTTTCTCTCAGTTAGTAAATGAACCGACGCACTGTCATAATCACACCCTGGATCTGGTTCTCACCTATGGTCTAGAAACTGAGAACCAGGTAGTTGTTCCCCAAAACCCCCTCCTCTCAGACCACTCACTTATAACCTTTGACTTCACTCTAGCAGCCCGAGCAGCACATGACAGGAAGGTTTACTACAGCAGGTGTCTCTCTGAAGATACTAGAGACAGATTTGTAGCTGAAATTGCAGCGGTGCCCCCTCTAGCGCCTCCTACTGGTGCAACAGATCATTCTGATCTAAATGTTACTCCTGCAGATATTGACTGCTTTGTCATTGTCACTGCAGCCACACTGCGTATAGTTTTAGATTCGGTTGCCCCACTGAAGAGAAGGTTCACACACCATAGAAGACTGGCTCCGTGGTATAACACACATATCCGAACTCTTAAGCAGGCATCAAGACGGATGGAGAGGAAGTGGTATTCAGCCAGATCAGCTGATTCCCAAAGCGCCTGGAAAGACAGCTTACTAACATATAAAAAGGCCCTCCGTAAAGCCAGAACAGCTTACTACACTTCATTAATAGATGCAAATAAGAACAACCCGCGTTTTCTGTTTAACACCATAGCCAGGTTGACAAAGAGTCACAGCTCGGTTGAGCCTTCTATTCCTGCAGCTCTTAGCAGTGAAGACTTTATGAGTTTCTTCACCAATAAAATCACTAACATTAGAGAAAAGATCGATCAAGGTCGCTCCATGAAAACTGATGAGCTGCCCTTGTTAGCAACTCCATCTAGTCCTGATCCACCTCTGGACAGCTTCCTGCCCATAGATCTCCCGGAGCTGACCTCCAGCATTAATGGATCTAAAGCAACCACATGTCTCCTGGACCCCATCCCAACTAAGCTTTTCAAGGATGTCTTTCCTCTAATTGGGGCGTCAGTATTAGATCAGATCAACTTATCTTTGACAACAGGTTATGTACCTCAGGCATTTAAAACTGCTGTTATCAGACCTTTACTTAAAAAACCTTCACTTGACCCAGGCGTCTTAGCAAATTATAGACTGATATCCAACCTCCTATTCATCTCTAAGATACTTGAGAGGCTGGTTGTCAGTCAGCTAACCGATCACCTAAACAGGAATAGTCTATTTGAAGTGTTTCAGTCTGGTTTCAGAGCTCATCACAGCACAGAAACAGCACTGGTTAAAGTCACTAATGACCTCCTCATGGCATCAGACCGTGGACTTATTTCCGTACTGGTTTTACTGGACCTCAGTGCTGCCTTTGACACTGTAGATCACAGCATTTTATTACAAAGGCTACAACATGAGATTAGGATCACAGGGACAGCTCTAGACTGGTTTAAATCTTATCTATCAGATCGATTTCATTTTGTTCATGTTAATGATGTTTCCTCTGAGTGTACAAAGGTTCATCATGGTGTTCCACAGGGTTCAGTGCTTGGGCCAATCCTGTTCACTCTTTACATGCTCCCTCTAGGGAATATAATTCAGAAACACGGCATAAATTTTCATTGCTATGCCGACGATACGCAGTTGTATCTATCCATGAAATCTGATGAAACAGAGCCATTAGCCAGACTCCAGGCATGTCTCAAAGACATAAAAGACTGGATGACCTCCAATTTCCTTCTTTTAAACTCAGACAAAACTGAAGTCATTGTTCTTGGAGCTAAACATCTGAGGACTAGATTATCAGATAGCATTCTCTCCTTGGATGGCATTACTTTGTCCTCCAGTACGGCTGCAAGGAACCTGGGAGTTATCTTTGACCAGGACATGTCATTTCTCCCTCATATTAAACAGGTTTCTAGGACCGCTTTCTTTCACCTCCGTAATATTGCCAAGATCAGGAGCATCCTGTCACAGAGTGATGCTGAAAAACTGGTCCACGCTTTTGTTACCTCTAGACTGGACTACTGCAACTCATTACTGTCAGGATGTCCAAATTATTCCATTAAAAACCTGCAGCTGATACAGAACGCTGCAGCCAGAGTTCTGACAGGAATCAGCACCAGGGAGCATATCTCTCCAGTTTTAGCTTCTCTTCACTGGCTTCCAGTGAAATTCAGAATAGACTTTAAGATTCTCCTTCTAACATATAAAGCTCTAAATGGACTATCTCCATCATACCTGCAGGATCTCATAGTTCCGTATATACCTAAAGGAACACTCAGATCACAGAGTGCAGGTTTACTTGTAGTTCCTAGAATTCATCAAAGCAGACTGGGAGGACGAGCTTTTAGCTATCGGGCAGCTTTACTGTGGAACCAGTTACCAACCTGGGTCCAAGAGGCAGACACCACGTCTGCCTTTAAGATCAAACTTAAAACCTTTCTGTTCACTAAAGCATATAGCTAGCCTCAAACCAAGTGTGTAGGGCTGACAGATCTAGTTTAGTCAGTTTTCACAGTTATAGCTAGAATAGGCTCATCAGACTCTTATTCTTCAATTTTTAGCACAGCTATGCTGCTATAGGCCTACGCTGCTGGGGACAAACACATGATCCACTGAGCAGTTCCCCACTTCCTCAACACCAACCACTCCCTCACGTCCTCTCCTCCTTTTCTTCTTCTTTCTCCTCCTTTTATTTTCACCGGGATTATCTGGGTCCAGTCTTCCTTGTCGTTCTGTGTGTCTCCCCCCTTCTCTCTCTCTCTCTCTCTCTCTTTCTCTCTCTCTTTGCAGGTTTTCCGTCTCCAGGCCTTCGTGCTGTACGGATTTTGGCCTATGGCAAACTCAGGGTCCGCTGTCGGCACCTGCCTATACTGTTCATCTCTTTATAACAACCTGCTATACTGTATTATGTGTATATATGTCTGATATGTTTGTATTTCTATGATTGTATTTTGTCTGTATTTCTTTGGTTTTATGATTGTATCTGTTCTCTCTCTCTCTCTTTATTCTCTCTGTCCTGTCTCCCTCTTTTATTCCTCCTTTACCCAGCCAACTTTCAGCAGGATGGTTCCCCCTTGTAAGCCTGGTCCTGCTCAAGGTTTCTTCCTGTTAAAAGGGAGTTTTTCCCTGCCACTGTGCTTACCTGGGGGTTCAGGCTCTGGGTTTCTACCTCTGTAAAGCACTTAGAGACAATTTTATTGTAAAAGGTGCTATATAAATAAAATTGAATTGAATTGAATTGAATTTTCAGCTCCACACGAGCTCAGGACAGATGGACATGTTGGACCTGATGACAGAAATGTGAAGAAGTCAGCGTGCATCAGCAGTTCTCCACCAGGACTGGCTCACATGGTGCTACCACAGAGGTCTCTGCTCCTGGCTTTGTTCTTAAAAGCTGATATTACTTCCTTCACATGGTCCATTTCTAGATCTGTATTAGTTTGAACATGGACATTTACAGGTGTCTCATGTCCCCAGTTGGAACAGCTCATTTCAGAGTTTTATTTCATTTATTTCAGAAAATCTAAGCTAGTTTTATTCATCACTGGTTGAGTTTGTCCACTAAAATGGTCCAACAATTAGTTGGTGCTAATTAGTTCTGCCTGGAACCAAGTTAATCAGAGATGGGAACAAAACCCAACTCTAACTGGGTTAAAATATCTGGATCTTGTGTCATATGTCAGCAGCTCAGCAGCTCTGAATGATAATTACACAATAAAAAGGTTGCAACTACTGATTTACGTTATCATCATGGATATTTAGATGTAAAAACAGTGTTGGAGACTTCAGCTGTGTAGAAGAATATAGTTCATTTACCAGCTGTCTGATATTACAGCATGTGTCTCCCTCTAGTGGTCATTTTTTTGGGGTTTTTAGATTTTTAGATTGACTTTTCTTAGTCATAATTCAATTAATGTATCACATTTTTAATATTTAGTTCAATTTTGTCATTTTATTTTCTTTTCGTCTGTTATCTGAGGCACATTTTTTCTTTTTTTAAGCCCCAGTGAAACCAGATTATGAGTTTTGATCAGAGGTTTTTCTGACACTGATTTAGTTCTGACAGTGACCTGTGTCCACGATGGTTGCAGCGTTTTCATCCAGAACCTCATTTTTCTTTAAAAAAAAAAAAAAAAAAAAAAAAACATCTGCACATGACTCTAGAAGCCATTTTGTTTTATCAGACGCGGCTTCAGAAGTGAAAGTGAAAGTTTTCTGCTCCGACTCCAGAGTACCGACAGACGCAGGGTGAGTGTTAAAAAGGATTTTCTAGAAGAGAAACCTGCCATCAGTCTGTTAATAATCAACATTTGAAGACATTTGTGAATGTTTTGTTGGGGAGTTTGTGAGGGTTAACTTCCTGTTGTTGTGGACTAAAGTCTGCTGTTTTTAACGTGGTGTAACTGTAAAACATTTCATCAGGATGGAGGAGGAGGACAGAGCAGAGTCTCCAGTGTCCAGCTGTGTGTCTCTGAAGAGGGACTGGTCCAAAGACGAACCTTACAACTTCAGAGCTGAAACTGGACCTTCAAACCCAAAGTAAGAACACAGAGACATTTATGTTTAGATATGACCTTGGTCAGTCACGTGACCTTCAGCAGGCTGTGAGTTTACATTTAGAGACGTTTTATTCAAGTCTGAAACGACAGGAGTTATTACAAGCTGATGTCCAGAAGAGTCAGCTCATTTATGTTCTTCAGACCAGCTTAAAAACATTCCCAGAAGCATCTAAAGACAAACTTTCTCCTGGTCACTGACAGCAGCAGTCAGCCTCAGATCTATCAGAACACAGAGATCTTCAACAGCAGATCAGAAAAGGACAGACGGGTAAAGGTTTCAAGCTCATTAAAGCGGAAGAACTTACAGGTAAAGTTGTTCATGGAGAGTTGTACCGCCCTCTGCTGGACAGGATTTAAACTGCAGATGGAGCAGCTTTCATCCCCTGGCTGCAGTTTAGTCAGATAAACCTGATCTAGATCAGATAAACCTGATCTAGATCAGGATTGTAGTAGTACTAGCAGGAGTCTGGCTGCAGTTTAGTCAGACAAACCTGATCTAGATCAGATAAACCTGATCTAGATCAGTATTGTAGTAGTACTAGCAGGAGTCTGGCTGCAGGCCTCTTTTACCATAGTTTACAGTCTGCCAGCAGCATTAAAGCTGAGCTAAATCCACAGAAAAACACATCTGGGTCTTATGTTATCTTCACCTGGCTGATGCAGTTTGTGTGTTTTATCCATTTATTATTCATTTCCCGCTATGTTCTGGCTAAGAACAGAAGGGACAAAACATGGACAAGGCCAGCAACACTCAAGGGTCCATCCAGAGTTCATGTTTTAATCTCACTTCAGTCATTCTCAGACCAACAATGTTGTGTGAAGGTAACAGAGCAACCACAGGACAACGTTGGGTTGGTTCCCTCAGTGTTTGGAGAACGTAGAACCAAGAGGGAACGTTCCCTTGGTTTGGTTCCAGCCTTTGGAGAACCAGGCTAAAGTTATCTAAACTTTATCTATATGATATCTACAGGCTGTCTGTCTGTACGTTACCCTCTGTGTTACCCTCTGTGTTTGACCTTTAAAGGTCAAGGTCAAATACAGAGGTTTTCCTACTCTGGCTGGGCTGCAGATTCTTTTTTTTATAACAGAAATCCTCCAACCATCACAACCTCCACATCATTTTAAAGTTAAACGGCTCCCTGGCTATGTGACATCAGTTGTTCTGCTGCATGTAACAGCCAGTAAAACAGCCAACAACCAACACACTCAATGGTTTTAACATATAAATAATAATCTGCCACTATGTGACGGTGGGTCGTCCAACACGGCAGCTGAAGACGGTGAAACCGTTGGAATCCTGCAGGAGAAGCTCCACAGGCTGATGTTTGTGGGCCTGAGCTGAGAGCTCTGCAGCCAGACTCCTCTCAGGACTCGTGCTCGTGGTAGCAGCAGTTGGTGCTGCTGCTGGTTGATGATCAACCTCTGATCTCCTGAGATAACATGTTCATAAAGTTGCTTTTATCTCCAGAAAACTGAAGCTGGCAGAGTCTCCAGTGTCCAGCTGTGTGTCTCTGAAGAGTGACCGGTCCAAAGGTGAACCTCCAGACCTCAATGATGAAGCTGGACCTTCACACCCAAAGTGAGAAAACTGAGAGTGATTTTGTGTTTCTATGACAACTGTTGGTCACATGACCACCAGCAGGTTGTGAGTTTGAGTGTGGAGATGTTTAATTTGACTGTCTTTAACTGTCCACAGTGGTCACCTCATTTACATTTTTACATCAGGTTCTTGTTGCTGAAGCTTCATGTTGATTCAGTGATTATTTTCTTCTCTTTAACTTTATTTCTGTAATGTTTGTTCCAATCGTACCTGTCTCTGGGTGTTTGACAGAAACCCAGAGCCTGAATATAGATCCTATCCAGTCAGATGTGGATAATAGTGGTTTAACACATCTACAGGATCATGTTCTTCAGACTGGAGGATGAATCCAGACAGAAAAGGCTCAATAATATTTGACTAAACTCATCAGGTCACTTTCTGAACAATTAGCTGAAAATAACAGCAAACGTTTGCCGGTAACAGGAAGGAGTCCGTGCTGCCGTACTGGGACCAGTCTGCTCCACCAGGAGAGTCCTCTGGTGGACACTCTGACAGACTGCAGACACATGCTGGAATGAAGACTGGACAAAGTAAAACTGCTGCCTGGCAAATTCAACATGTGATGTCATGAGTTTGGAGTTCTGTGGACACGTTAGAGCAGATGTTCATGACGTGTTTCTGGGTTTTCTCTGCTTTCAGTGAGGGAGCTGCAGCAGGTTCTAGAAGGACACAAGATCAGCCTGAAGAGCAGATGTGAACGTGTGACTGAAGGAACTAATGAAGCAGGAAGTGGAACCCTGCTGAAGCAGATCTACACTGAGCTCTACATCACTGAGGGACAAAGTGAGGAGGTCAACACACAACATGAGGTCACACAGCTGGAGAGAACCTCCAAGAGGAGCCTCCATCACACTCCAATCAAGTGCCACGACATCTTCACAGCCTTCTCTGAGCAGCAGAAGAACATCAGAGTGGTTCTGACAAACGGTGTTGCTGGTGTTGGAAAAACCTTCTCAGTGCAGAAGTTCAGCCTGGACTGGGCAGAGGGTTTGGAGAACCAGGACATCAGTCTGCTGCTTCTGCTCTCATTCAGGGAGCTGAACCTGGTCAAAGACGAGCAGCTCAGTCTTCTCACACTGCTTCATGGTTTCCATCCATCATTACAGAAGATCAGAGCAGAAGATCTGACTGTCTGTAAACTTCTGCTCATCTTTGATGGGCTGGATGAAAGCAGACTTTCTCTGGATTTCAGCAGCAACCAGGTCATCTCTGATGTCACACAGGTGTCCTCAGTCAAGGTGCTCCTGGTGAACCTCATCCAGGGGAACCTGCTTCCCTCAGCTCTCATCTGGATAACCTCCCGACCTGCAGCAGCCAGTCAGATTCCTCCAGGGTGTGTTGACAGGAGGACAGAAGTACGAGGCTTCACTGACTCCCAGAAGGAGGAGTACTTCAGGAGGAGGTTCAGTGAGAAAGATCTGTCCCAGAGGATCATCTCACACATCAAGGCCTCCAGGAGCCTCCACATCATGTGTCAGATCCCGGTTTTCTGCTGGATCACTGCTACAGTTCTGAAGGACATGTTGACCTCAGAGCAGAGAGGAGAGCTGCCCACAACCCTGACTGACCTCTACTCACACTTCCTGATGGTCCAGACCAAGAGGAAGAAGCTCAAGTATGGACAGAAAAGAGCAAAGAACGTGACTAAGGCTGACAAAGAAGTCCTGCTGAAGCTGGGCCAGCTGGCGTTTGAACATCTGGAGGATGGAAACATCATGTTCTACTCAGAAGACCTGGAGCGATGTGGACTGGACGTCTCAGAGGTGTCGGTGTACTCAGGAGTTTGTACAGAGATCTTCAGGAGAGAGAGGCTGATCTTCCAGAAATCCGTCTACTGCTTTGTTCATCTGAGCATTCAGGAGTTTCTGGCTGCAGTTTACATCTTCCACTGTTACACCCAGAAGATCACAGAGGTTATAGAGTCTTTCCTCAAGTATTCCAAACAGAGCTTATTTTCCAGATTCTTTAAGAAACCTGATGCTCTCCCACCTGTAGACGACTTTCTCAGGAGAGTCATGATGGAATCTCTCAAGAGTAAAAATGGCCACCTGGACCTGTTTGCTCGCTTCCTTCATGGTCTCTCTCTGGAGTCCAATCAGAGAATCTTGGGAGGACTGTTGAAGCAGACAGTCAACCATCCAGGAACCACCCAGAGGGTCATCAACAACCTGAAGGAGATGAACACTGATGGAATCTCTCCAGACAGAAGCATCAACATCTTCCACTGTCTGATGGAGATGAAGGATCGTTCAGTCCATCAGGAGATCCAACAGTTCCTGAAGTCAGAGCAGAAATCAGAGAAGAGCCTGTCAGGGATCCACTGTTCTGCTCTGGCCTACCTGCTGCAGATGTCAGAGGAGGTTCTGGATGAGCTGGACCTGCAGAAGTACTACACATCAGTGGAGGGACGACTCAGACTGGTTCCAGCTGTGAGGAACTGCAGGAAGGCTCGGTAAGTCCAGATGTGGCTCAGATCTAGTCCTAAAGCCCCTGGTAACCAATCAGGATTGTGTTTACACTAGAACATGTGGATCAGTGGTAGATGTTTATAGTTCTAGACCACTGAAGAAAATAATCTGCTCTAAATCTCTTTTTACTGATGGAGCTCAGATCCAGATCCAGCAGAAACTGTGAGAGTGACTCAGCGTTCTGTCCCAGCAGTGGTTGCCAGGACAACCGTGTTGTTATTCCAGGCAGACGTGGTTCCATGTTGTAATAACGGTTCTGCTGTTCTCTGGAGTCAGAGCGGAGAGAAAGAAAAAGAAAGTCAGGGAGGTGGAGTTCAGGGCTGGTTCTGCAGGACTGGGCTGGCTCCACTTGATGACAGAAAACAGCCCAACCACAAGATTGATCCCAGTTTAGAGCTCCAGAGAACTTTGGCAGATCCAGGAGATCAGCTGAACCGTGTGGTGGAGCAGAATGACTGTCCGTGAGCAAACAGTCAGTCAGCAAGCATGAGTGGCTGGTTCAGAACCACTACAGACACATTTAGGGCCATGGAGTGATTTCCTCAGGTCAAAGGTCACTGAAACTGAACAGCATTGATCTTCTGGGAGTGTCCTCCAGAGGGGTTTAGAGTCCATGGATGAAGGTCAAAGGTCATTGTGTTCACACCTGCTGGTGGTAACTTCCTGTCAGAGCTCTCTCTGTTTAGTTCCAGACCTTCTACCAGCCCCACCAGTATATCTGACTGGTTTCATGGCTTCTTTTCCATTCTGAGCAGATTGATGTGAACCAGCAGACCTTCTGTTGAGTCTTTGTGATCTGCTTCTGGCTCAAGGTCAGATTATTGCTGCTGAATGTTCCAAACAAGCTCTCCTGAGAAGAAAACTGGATTGATGCTCTGCAGGAAGACAGCAGAACCTCAACAGAAAGAGAATTAGCACCAGCTACAGCTGTGGAACAACATGGAACCACAGAAATATGTGAAATATCTGAGTGTATGAATATAAAGTCATGTTCAGATTTCAGCAACATCACTGTTTGATGGAAAGATGAAGATTCTGATTTAGTTGATTGATGGAAATGACACATATGTTTATACTGAAGTGTTGAATCATGGCAGCAGAACCATTTTCTTGGTCTTCACAGATTTAGTAGCAGCAGACTGTCAGAGACTCACTGTGAAGTTGTTGCCTCAGCTCTGAAGTCCAACCCCTCCCATCTGAGACAACTGGACCTGAGTGAGAACAAGCTGCTGGATTCAGGAGTGGAGCTGCTCTGTTCTGGACTGGAGAGTCCAAACTGTAACCTGGAGACTCTCAGGTCAGTTCATGGATGTGACTGTTTCACCGTTGTTCATGAAGTTTCTATCATCTATGTTGATGAATGTTCTCAGTCATCCAGCTCAAAGAGACTCTGAGCTTAAAAACATTCAGCTGCTTTTCTTTAGTCTTTGAAGACGTCTCAGCTCTCATCTCTTCTTCAGTTTGCTACCTTGGGGCTTTTAATTTAGCACCAATATATTATGTGTTACCGGCTGGTTCAGCCGGTTTCAGAAGGTAGCAGATGTGACGTAGCCGGTTGTTGTTGT
>JABWDL010000141.1:0-30396 GCA_015343265.1 Pao palembangensis | reverse complement strand
TTTTTAAGCCTAATTTTTGGAACCCTAACCCTAATTTCCCACAACCCTCTTCTAACCCTAATAAAGCCTGTTCTCATCCTAACCTAATGTTCATACATACCTGTGTTACTGTAAGCCCAAAACATGTATAAGCCATAACAGAACCCAAGATGAGGTCATTTAAAGGCAAATGAAACTAAAGGGACAGAACATACATGGAAAGACAGAAGGGACAGATAAAGGAGAGACTTAATGAAGGCTAAGAGGAGAATTGAGGTAAAAGTGGAAGAAGGAGACAGAGAAAAGGACAGAAAACAGCAAAAAGGGAAGGTTTGAGCTGAAATTACAAACAACATCAAACAAAAAAAGCTCAAAACCTAATTAATTATTAAATTAAGAAAAGGAATAGTGAAATTGGAAAAGGGGAAACTTAAATTAAAAGAAATAAAGTGAAAAAACAAGGACAAAACAGTCAAAAAGTTAAGCACAAGCACAAGTAAATTAAATGCCCAAACCCAAACACAGAAGGGAGGGGCTGAGTACAACACGGAGGGGAGGGGCCGTTATAAGCGAGGCGCAGCAGAGTGCTAGAGCCAGAACAGCTCAGACTCTTGCACAGAGCAGATCAGCTTCCTGAAGAAGGCCAATACAGGCCGAAACGTCGACAGGCTGATCTCTGTTAAGGCAATAAAGCCTAATTTTTTGAAACCTCACCACCTCAGGGTGGTGAATTATTTTGGGGAGCTGGGGGACCCCGCCTAGGACCTCCTCTGGAGGACTGTGCACTCATTCCCGCAGGGCTTTGCCCTGCGAGAATAATTTACCCTAACCTAACCCTAACCCCTAACCCTAACCCTTTTCTTGGATTGTTGGAGAAATGAAATTTTGCCTGAGGAAGATTTAATTTAATCGAAACGTTGCACGTAATGTTGCTCTTTTGTTGCTTGTAATTGGTGACAAATAAGAGCTGGATTCTTTTTCATTAAAGTTTTTTCTACTCCATTCTGCGGTATCCGATTTGGTGAGTTTTTTACCTTTTGAAAGGACTAAACCCAGACCGGATTGAAAATGGAGGAGAATGAGGAGGAAGATGGCTGGATACAAACCAACTATGGGAACCCACGGAGAAGAAACACCAAAAAATTGTACAGTACAGTGGTACGGTGTGGAGCTCCTTTGGATTCCCGTTTCCAGCAGAATAACAATTATTCCTCCAGAAGAAACTTCGAGGAACCACAACAGCGAAGAGAGGAAATGTACAAATATAGAGGAAATAGACAATTTAATTTGGAGAGACACATTGAACGCCATCCACCGACGCGGCACCAGCCGCGTATACAACGAGAGGCGAATATGGACGCCGAAAATCAACAGACCGGACGGGGACACTTCAGGAGCGATCAACGGGACCTACAGGGAGGAAATCTCCGAAGAAGACCAACATTCTACGCCACAGGCAGGAATGATAGACGGGTTACACACGTAACAGAATAGAGGCTGGTGGCGTAACGAACAACGGCCCCTGAATGCAACACGCGGCAATATGGACATACGAGAAAACACAGCACAGACGGACTTTACAAACAAGGTTCGTCTATTCTACAAAATGATTAAATCCTGTCACCATTTGAAAAATATCACACAAAACCAGACTCCAAAGGCGATTAATAAAATTATGCAACACTTAATCAATACAATTAAACCCCCAATGCCAACAGATCTTACATTGGATTTGATCCAAGGCAATGCGAGGAATTGGGAGCTAACAACGACAATAATACTGTCTAATCATTACAAGAACATAATAGAGACTTTAACATCAGATCTACAAACTATTACAATGGATCACTGGATGGATGCCTTTGAAGTGGCGGCGAATTGGGCGAGGAGGCTCGGGAGACGTCTCCTTCATGAATCTGTACAGGAGGCGGAAAGAAAAATTAATACCACATTGACCAACAGAGAAGAAACAAACGAACAACATCGAACAACAGAGGAACCCCCACAAGCACAAAGATTATGCACGGCAGGGGTGCAGACGGAGGAAAAGGAACGTCCACCACCACCGGGGAAACGCATAACAGTTACAGCGCAGATCCATCGGACCCGATCATCTTCAGGAGATATTATTCACTCACCAATTGAAGACCTACAGGAACGATCGTCCATGGGATTGAATCAACTACAATGAAACAGCACGGCAATAGCCGGGACTCCAGATTCCCCGATGGAGCAGAGGATACGTCGACGGGCTATCTGTGAGGACGACGTAACATTGGAGGTCGCCGTTTCGAGACTACGGGTGAACAGACAGAAACATGGAATAATTTTGGAGGATAATACCAGTTCTGTTTTGACATCGGACTTTATGGTGAATGGAATACAAGAGTCCCCGAGAGAGCAGCGCAGAGGACGACGCAACACTCAGGAGGACATGATCTTTCCAGAGAATGACGGTTCGGGACCAGCCGATGACGAAGAGCGAGCATGGACAGGGACAAAGAACGTGCCTTTTTTGACAACAGGATCGGCACAACACGGAGGACAAGGTATGAACAGACCTGACAGTAGAAACCGGCCGCAGCAGACGGATGAATTGAATTGGTCACCGTCGGCTACACGCCTCGTAGGGAGATCGCCATGGTTCAGACCAACTAGACATGCAACTACGGACAGGAAAAAGAGAGACTGGTCCGTAGATATAAGAGAAAAATTTGTGATTTTGGGAGACTCTAATGTTGCTAAAATTCCACCGTTCAACCTCCCGGATTTACAGATTGAAAGTTTCCCGGGAGCGATGTTTAGACATATACATATGTTATTAGGAGTGGATGTGAATCAAGAGGTACAGAGAATCCTGTTTTCATTAGGCATCAATAACAGAAAGCAAAAATTACAAACTACGGTCAAAGAAATTCAACGCTTATACAAAATGGCTTCTGAAAAATTCCCCAACGCAGAGATATATTTCCCTTTATTAAACTTTGCTAGGAATCTTCCTTTTAAAGAACAGGAATTTTTACAAAACTTAAACAAACATCTAAAGTTAAAATATAGGACTTTGACTGTACTCTCGAGAACAGAATTCTTCACGGAACGAGACAGGATCCATTGGACCCATAAGACAGCCCAATGTATTTTCAATCATTGGGTCGAGCAGGGAAACCAGTTAACCACGTTAACCTGGTAAACCGGGAGGGGGGCTTCAATTCAAATAATTCAAACAAGGTAGAAGGGAACAATCCAAATAAATACAGTGAAGGAAAAAACAATAAAAATAATGGGGACAACATAATCAATCTTAGCAAAAACTATAAACTCTCACTGGCGGAATATACATTATTACAAAGAGGATTAACGTTCATTCCAACATGGAGAACTAATAAGTCAGTGATGGAGAATCTGCACATAGATCTTAATAAATATCATCGAAAAATAAAACTGGCAGCCTATTTTGAAAAAACAAAACACAATAAAAATAGGGATTGTAGGCCTTTTACCCCAAAATCCAGTTGGACACCATCAGGAGGACAGGTTCCGAGAGCAATCAATAATATAATTGGGAAGGATCTTCGGGACCTAAAGAAAAAATTCAAAGTAGAAAAAACTGTTTCAAATCTAATAAAGGGAGAGATTAAGGGATTAAAATCATTACGAGAGAATAACAGTATAATTATAAAACCAGCTGACAAGGGCAGCGCCATTGTTGTACAGGACCGGTTTCAATACCTATGGGAGGGAAACAGACAGTTAGCAGACAGGGAATATTACTTACCGTTAAATAAACCTCTATTCCCACAGACCATCCCCATGGTGATGAAACTGATCGAACAGCTGCATCAAAAGAAATACATTAATTTGAAACAAAAAAAGTACTTAATGGGACAGACCGAGCCCCGCCCAAGACGCTTCTACCTCTTACCCAAAATCCACAAAGATCCGATGAAATGGAGCAAACCTTTTGAAATCCCCCCGGGAAGACCTATAGTCTCAGATTGCGAAAGTGAAACCTACTTTATGGCAGAATTTATTGAATATTTCCTGAATCCTCTCTCTATGAAACATCCCAGCTATATCAAGGATACATATGATTTTATTGATAAAATCAAACGGCTAGGCCTTCCCTCAAATATCCTCCTATTTACAATGGACGTAAATAGTCTTTATACCAACATAGTTACAACGGAGGGAATGAGGGCGGTCAAACGAGCCTTCCTTAAGTATCCAGACCCTAAACGACCAGAAGAGGAGATACTTAAATTACTGTTTATCAACCTTACACGCAACGATTTTGAGTTTAATGGAAAATTTTATTTACAAATTAAAGGAACGGCAATGGGCAAAAAATTCACCCCATCTTATGCTAATATTTTTATGGCTGACTGGGAAAATGAGGCCCTGCAAAAAGTGGAAAAGGGACCCAAATATTATTTTCAATTTTTAGATGACATCTGGGGTGTGTGGACTCATTCTATAGAGGAATTTTGGACCTTTGTGCAGACTTTAAATAATTTTAATAGCTCAATTCAAGTGACGGCAGAAATTAATGCAAGGGAAGTTAATTTCCTGGACACAACCACCTTCAAAGGCCCAGAGTTTGAGTCCACACACCTATTGGATATAAAGGTCTATTTTAAAGCTACAGATACACACGCCCTACTGCATAAGACTAGCTACCATCCTAAACACACATTTAATGGACTAATTAAATCACAATTGCTGCGTTTCTCAAAAATATGCAGCAGACATGAAGATTTTTTAGCAGCAACTGGGGTGTTATTTAAGGTTTTAACCACTAGAGGGTACTCTCGCTCTTTTTTAAGAAAATCTCTAAGGGAATTTAGGGAGAAGAAGCCTGGGAGTGAGAGTCCTCCCCTCCTCCCTCTAGTAGTGAACTACTCAACATCGACCTCCAAATTTATTAGAACAATTAAAAATAATTTTTACAAGGAAACACAAAAGACAGATATTCTGCAGGATCACCGGATAATTACTGTCCATCCATGTGAAATAAAATGTTGGATGACCAGAACATGTGTATTCTTTTGTCTTAAAATATTGTACTTGTATTGATAAAACCTAACTGCAATTGTGTTACCCGTTTCACCCACATAACATTTACCACAGATACTGCACTGTATAAGGTAAATACAATTTTGCATGGAAAGTTTATTTTCCGACGTTATCTTATGAATATTTTTAGAATGAAGATTTTTTTAACCACCTACGATCTTGAAGAAAAACCTTATTTGTTCTAGGTTGAGTTTTAATAAGGGATTTCACCTGAGCTGTAACTAAGTAGTCCTGTAAATTCTTTCTTCTCCTAAAGGCTGTTATTATTCTATATTGAGAGAAAGTTTTGGACCGTTGAGTTCCCCTATTAAAATTGTCTTTAATTCTTCTAATAAATTTAGACGTCGATGTGGAAAAATCTACTAGAATAGGAAGAATAAATGGTTTTCCACCGTGCATTGGGTCTTCAAAAAGTCCTTATGTGCTTTTCTCAAAAAGGAGCGTGAATACCACCTGTCGGCCAAAGCCCTGTATAACACTCTGGTGGCCGTCCTAAAATCCTCCTGCCTACTGCAGATCCTGTAAAAACGGAGCAATTGTGACTTAATTAAGCCCGCATAAGTGTGCTTTGTTTTATGCAGTAATGTGTGCATGTCCGTAGGCTTAAAATAGACTTTTGTGTCTAAAATCCGAGTTTTAGTGAAGTCTGGACCTTTAAAAGTAATGGTATCCAAGAAATTCACTTGCTCCGCATCGATGTGAGCTGTCACTTTAACAGAGGGATTAAACCTATTTAATGTTTCCACAAAGGTATTAAATTCCTCTATTGTATGCGTCCAGACTCCCCAAATGTCATCTAAATATCTATAATAATATTTAGGCTTCTTTACAGCAGTCTGGAGAGCTCCTTTTTCCCACGCTGCCATAAAGATATTGGTGTATGAAGGAGCAAATTTCTTCCCCATAGCTGTTCCTTTCGTCTGCAAATAGAAATTTCCATTAAAAATAAAATCATTTTGGGTAAGATTAATATATAATAATAAATAAATTTCCTCATCTGGTCTCGGGTTAGGGGTTAGGGTTGGGTTAGGGTTAGGGTTGGGGGGGGTTAGGGTAGGGGTTAGGGTTAGGGTTAGGTTAAAGAAAATTATTCTCGCAGGGCAAAGCCCTGCGGGAATGATTGCACAGTCCTCCAGAGGAGGTCCTAGGCGGGGTCCCCCAGCTCCCCAAAATAATTCACCACCCTGAGGTGGTGAGGTTTCCAAAAATTAGGCTTTATTGCCTTAACAGAGATCAGCCTGTCGACGTTTCGGCCTGTATTGGCCTTCTTCAGGAAGCTGATCTGCTCTGTGCAAGAGTCTGAGCTGTTCTGGCTCTAGCACTCTGCTGCGCCTGCTTTTAAACGGCCCCTCCCCTCCGTGTTGTACTCAGCCCCTCCCTTCTGTGTTTGGGTTTGGGCATTTAATTTACTTGTGCTTGTGCTTAACTTTTGACTGTTTTGGCCTTGTTTTTTCACCTTTTTCTTTATTAATTTAAGTTTCCCCCTTTCCAATTTCACTATTCCTTTTAATAATTTAATAATTAATTAAGTTTTGAGTTTTTTTTGTTTGATGTTGTTTATAATTTAGGCTCAATCTTTCCCTTTTTGCTGTTTTCTGTCCTTTTCTCTGTCTCCTTTCTCCACCTTTACCTCAATTCTCCTCTTTGCCTTCATTAAATCTCTCCTTTATCTGTCCCTTTTGTCTTTTCATCTATGATCTGTGCCTTTAGTTTCATTTGCCTTTATTATTACCTCATCTTGGGTTCTGTTATGACTTATACACGTTATGGGGTTCCAGTAACACAGGTATGTATGGACATCAGGTTAGGATGAGGATAGGCTTTATTAGGGTTAGAAGAGGGTTGTGGGAAATTAGGATCACAAGTTCCAAAAATTAGGCTTTTAAACAATCAATTAGGGTTAGGACCGCAGATTAGGGTTCCAACAGCCAATTAGGGTTAAATTGCCCCAGTAGGAATTTAACTTAGGGTTAGGAATAGGATTTAGGGTTAGGTTTAGGATAAGGGGTCAGGGTTAGGGGTTAGCAATAGGCTTTAGGGTTAGGGAGACTGGGGGAATCCCACCCGGTGCCAGGGTTAGGGTTAGGGGTTAGAGTTAGGTAAGTAAAAGACCTTGTCAGCCGGGCTCTCTACGAGAGCCCGGCTGACAAGGTCTGAGTCAGAAGCACAGTCTGAAACAGAGGCACAGTCCATCAACCTCAGGGGCTACACCATTTCCCCCCCACATAAAATGCCACCTCTGGGTTTTCAATTTTTCCACCACTGGGGCTTAAAATAAAAGTCAGTGACCTTAGGGTTAGGGTTTAGGATTAGGGTTGGTCATTCACTTTAGGGTTAGGATTAGGGTTAGGGTTAGGGTAGGGTTATTTTTATAACTAGGGTTGTATTCACCGTAATTTGCCCCATAAAACTCATGTTAAAAAATTCCCACCGTTCCTGAACCCACCATGGTCCCACACTCTATCCAGTCCGTGTATGTGGCTGAAACTGCCATAACAGTTCCACCGGGATCCTCAGGCACGAGTTTCCTCCTTCCAGCTGCTGCCAAGGTAACTCCACATTAACGGTAACCTGTTTAGGGAGAATAAAAGTAGACAAGTCCAGATTCTGTGGAACCATCAGTACCACCGACGCGCCACTTCTGTCCACCACTGCTTGCACTTCCGTCTTGGCTGTCCGCCGGGATCGATGCTCCGGCGATCTAACCGTCTGTGTGGCGAAGGACGACTTCCTCGTTCTCGGTCCATCAAACTGTGTTCCCACAGTATTATTATGTTCCGTCCGTATATCCTTCTGTGTTGTTGTACTGTTGTTTTGTCTTTGAACGCTGCTCCAATTCAAGGTAAGTGGTATCGTTTTCTTTTTCTCCCGAGTTTTCTCCATGCATTTTATTCTTGGGGATAGTGCTACAGATCGTGAAGAAGGTACCCTGGTGGCCAAAACAGCGTATAACTAAAAAAGACCTGAGAGGGCAACAGGACTGTCAGGATGGTATTTAACATGTACTACTGCCACCTATGGTGTAGAAAGGTAACAACAGGGGTAACACAGGAAGATCCGCCCCTTCAAAGAGTAAGAAATACATGGTTGTAACATGTTTACATATACTATAAAAAAAAAGTCAAAAGTTTCTCTTTACAAAACCATAAGCCAAGTAAAGTAAAACAAATGTAGAGTTTAAGCGGCACACCTAAATTGAAGACATAAGTGGTGAAGTTAGTAAAGTTTCTGTTTGAATAAAACGAAAAAAATGGTAAATGAGAATGGATGCAAGTCTTGTCTGTGTAGATTCTCACTCATCCAGGTCATAGTTATCCAAAATAGATCTCTCTGTGTCAACTGGACTGAAAGGTTTCTTTGAAACCTTTGAAACCTACCAACACAGACGTGCCACTTCTTCAGGACAGGACTCAGCAGTACACCTACACCTAAAAGAAAGCGGACACTCCTTTGAGGACAGTCAAGTATGTGTGCTGGCCAGAGAAGATCGCTGGTTTGAGAGGGGTGTCAAGGAAGCCATCCACGTCAAGTTGGAAAAACCATCTTTAAACAGAGGTGGTGGACTGAGGCACTTTCTGTCACCCACATACAATGCAGTTCTCCACTCTTTTCGTCAGCATTCCAAACATTCACGCCGTTTGACCAGACCTGGTGACTCATTAACATGTGACCCAACAGACAAAGGGGAAGCACCCCAACCAAAACTAGGTGAACGACCCTGCCAACCACCCTGCCAAGGACTCTCAGGTGACCACCCGGGCCATTAACATGCCGATGGTCCACAGGGCTATATTTTCAAGCTCTGCCCCAGCAAACTTAGAACTGAAGAAGCTCTCTGGAGAGAGGGCGAAACGTTTTCAAAGAAACCTTTCAGTCCAGTTGACACAGAGAGATCTATTTTGGATGCAACTCTTGAATGTGAAAAATGTCTGCACAGTACACTTACCTAAAACTTAAAGAAAAACAGTGTATGAAGACTTTGTCTCTCAACATTCAAGACATTTGAATGTCTTGTCTCCTAAAAAGTTAGAAACTACATTTTGATACTTAATAGCAGCAGACATAGAAAGCATTAGGAGGACTGAGCAGATACAGACACTAGTTTCACTGCCCAAACATGGCTGCCTGCAGCTACTGGTGTTATAACTGAAAAAAGAGAACTTATCAATAGCTGTACATTTGTAAAGTGGTTTCTAGCAACCAGGAGAGCAGACCCAAGAAAAAACCTAAAGTCCTTTAACTACTCGCTACCAAAGCGCAGTCACAGCGGCCCATTTTCTTTCACATATTTAGGGGAGGTGCACCGTTCCTGGAGGTACCACAATACCAGGTCGATGCGTGGAGTGGACGGAGCAAGCCCCATTCCATCTCCCTGTTGCAAAAATCAATTTAATATATGGTCCCCGGGTAGGGGACGTATCGGATATCAAACTGATAAGAACAGATACTACACTTGATCTTAGCCAAAAGGCCGAGAAGCGATAACTATTTTAACTGGCGAAGAGAGGAGCGGATGCCGCTGTCTATGCCTTTCACTCACGGGTTAATGTTTTAAGTGACAAAACCACAAACTCAAAACAATCTGAGGAGCTATGCTAAGTATTCTTCGCGGAAGGTACACAGGTTGAAAGCGACTCTTTGGGGAGATGGAGGAGGAAACGGAGGACACCAAACGTCGCATTGTTGATTCTGGTCACGTGGTATGAGTTTGTCCAACGGGTTACCGCAACAACAGAATAATTTAAAGTTCTATTCTGGCAGTTTAAGTGATTATTTGACTGAAGATTTTGATAAATAAAGAATTTGCACACGATGCCACATGGGTTAGATATGCATAGAATATACGTTACGCATGAGGAAAAGGTTCCTACATTTATAAAACTCTGTCTCCCTCTAGTGGGCCCAACCAAGCAGCCGACAGAACAAACCAAGTAACGACAACCCCGAGTTCTTTTCCAGCATCTTGTTGTCCCAAGCTTTAGAAAATAATTATAAAACCACAGTGGAAACGGAACCAATTTTAACAATTTAGACAGGAATTTGCTAAAATGCAAAGAATAGGGATTATTATATGAACTTCAATGTAAATTCGAACTTCAACCCCCCCCCCACATATGTTTTGACTTAAGCAAACTTAAACGTTAGAGATTTACCTTTGCTTACGAGGACAACTTCACAATGTCTTTATTTGAAATTCGACCGAGTGATAACACTATGACTTTAAACAAATTATTGACAAATGTCAGGCATAAGGCTATTTTCTGTCTACTCCCGTTGCAACGCTCGTACTTTGTTAGCATGTCCGTAGGCCTAGCCGTAGATCTTAAGCTAACACGTAAAAGAGAAAATAACTTGTTTGACGCTTTCTCACGACTATCATATTTTATGACATTTCGTACATTCAAATAGCACCGAGTTACAAATCTAAAAGACGCTATCTTGAAATATTTTTTTTCCTGGCATACAGAGAAATCGCATCCATCAGGTTGAAACAAAATGGAACGGTCAGAAAGCATCAACCGAAACAAAACAAATCATCATAAAAGTAAGCCAAGAGTAAACGTCGAAAAATAACATATAATTTTACTGAAAAATGGTACAAAAAACTGAAAAAATATATCTTGTATGCACGGTTGCATACAAGATGTTACGTTATTAATTGTAAATTCCGGAAGAAAAGATGTAATGGCCTCAAAAATGAAAATTTGCATTGGATCTTCATTATAGATCTAGCCTATATAAGAAGACCATGGGCACAGGAAAAGCGTTTCCTGCGGGACAGGAAGTGGGGTGAGAAGACAAAACAAAACATCCGGGAATTTGTCAAAATAAAAGGTCCCGTATTTAGAGCAATCGTTTTCAACGGGTCCTAAGTCTTGTGAGGGTCATCTCGCAATTATTTTAGACAAGGGTGAAGAAAGAATCGTCATCGAAGTACGAAGCCATACCATTATTTATGACGTCTCACATCGTTTAGAGAAAAATATAAAAAAAAGACACGGCATGGAAAGCGATTTCAAAAGCAAAAGGAGTGAATGTTTAGTCATTGAAATTCCTCAAATTAATGCTTACAGTGTTTAATGTGTTTTTCATCTAAATAACTACAAAGTGGAAATATCACGCGGTCATACGTGATTTCGTTTTCAGCGTCCTGTCTGGAGCCGCACAGCACGGACGCAGCCGGTGTCAAATTGCCGGACGGCAGAAATCAGTCCAAATGGACGGACGGAGACGCACCGCGCCCGGTGTAAACCCGCAGTACTTTACACAAAACAAAAAAAAAAATCCGCGAAACAGCGAGACCGCATATTTGTTTCTTTTAAGACAAATGTCTCTCACCAAGTGTCTGTTTAAAGAGTGCTGCATTTGGGTTCAAAATACACCCTTCACAGAATGTTTATTTAAAATACTGTGAGAAAATGCCAGTTTAGGGAGAATTATCAAGAGGAATTAATCCCCAAAATCACCTGTTTTAACAATAGTGTTAAAAGTAATATCTGTGTGCTATCCGTGTCCATGTCAAATGATTGGACAACAGTTCCTAGAATCACTGTGGCTGAGTAGTCCAGTTTTTGCAGCTGCTGGCAGTCCTCATTTTTTCATCATCTTTTTCTGCAGCATCATGGATTCTGTTGAGAAGGGAGGGACTCTGGCAGTGCTTTCCAAGACACAGATCAAGGTACCTTTTGAATAGACTGTGCTTTTAATAGTTACAATCTCTCTTACTTTCTCTGATTATTACATGTTCACCTTCTACTCTTTGGTTTCAGAGCTTACATGATGATCTCATCAATGGAAGCATCCGTTCAAACAGGATGGCTCTTTGGCAGAATCTTTCCACCTCACTAAACCTCAAACATCTAAAGCTAAGGAGACCGAATTTAGTGACCAGCAGGTATGAAAATGCTATCAGTCATGTGTATCTGTGTTTGCTGAGATATAACTTTAAAAAGGTGCATTTGTTTATTTTGTACTTTTCAATAGATCTTTGCGCTCCTGAGGGTAACTGGGGAGGTCACAGGCACAGGAGAAAAAATAAAGAGAGGGGATGTAAGACTCCTGGATTTTGTCTTTGATGTGATGTTCCCAGATGTAAGAAGATCAAGTGGTCAATTTTATTCTTCTGGAAAGTACAAAAACAAAAGAGTGCAGCCTTTATAGCATCAGAGAGAGAGAGAGAGATTTTCTATAAATAGTAATAAAATAACAGACATAGTTAAGAATATAGTAAATAACGGCTGCACTAAAGAGGGGAATGAGCTGAAGAATTGGCCGGCACCCCTGATCAGCACTGATAAATGGGGATAGTCCATGCACCTCTCAGCAAGTTGGAAGATGTTTTCAGTCATCTTTTTTTTTTTTACCATATTGATTCACAATACTATAGGTATGTTTTTCACGATTTTAATAACCGAGAATAAAAACAGTACTTATTGTTGTTATAATTTTTAGCTAAATATTATACAAATATAAAACATATGTTTATGAAGTTTGAACAAATTATAAATAATAACGACAGACAAGCAACAACGAAATCCATAGTTGTGATTTCACTTATTTAAATCTTTTAAGACAAACGGAACTGTGTGTGTGTGTGTGTGTGTGTGTGTGTGTGTGTGTGTGTTATTTTGCACCAAACGGTGGCGGGGGGAAAGGATATGAAGAAGACGAAGCGGAAGAGGAGGTGCTTGAAAAAATCTCATTTCAACATGGCGGACATAGAGGGTGAGTCTCCAGCTTGTCCGGTTAAAAACTGCAACCTTTACCTGATTAAAAAAACAAACAAACAAAAAAAAAAACGTTTCATCAGAAATGTTTACAGGTTTGTTTAAATGATCTGAACTAATCGCTGAACAGATTTTAACGTTCACGCCGCCAGATCGAGCTCCACGTGTGTGCCGTTTAATATGACGTCTAAACCTTTTAATAAAACTCAAATAACGACAAAACAATAGAAAATGTTTAACTACTTTGTTGAAGAGAGTCTTATTGTGGGATTCTGTTACCGTGGATGGAGTGAGCAGACCGCCTGAACGGACGGTTAGCTGCATTAGCGCAGAGCTCTAAAGCACGTGCTGTGGCAGAGGACACGTGGCTGCTGGTCTGGTCTCAGTCTTTAGCTAGAGATTCTACAGAATATTTTAGAAACGGTAAAACAATATTTCAATTTTCGCGTTGTCGGATTATTTCACCTTTTCTCGTTTGCAATATGCGTTAGAATCACATTTTTATTTCCGTTTGTGTGATTGTTTTCCAGCCTCATCGATAAGGAAGAAGAAGACAAAGAAAACCATTGAAGATGTTGGAGTGGGTTTGATGTTTGTGTACCTTCACAATGACTCTTTCTGTAGTCTGACAAAAAAACAAAAAAAAACTTTTTTTTTTGTTTAGGAAATCCAGCAGAGCGGTGACTTCTTCATCAAACCAGAGTCTAAGGTTGCCTCGCTAGACACGTCACACTGGCCTCTCTTATTAAAGGTAGCTAGCAAGATTTCATTTTAAAAAAATAAAATAAAGGTGATATGTGTGCTATGAATGTGAATATGCTTTTTCATTTTCCAAAGCAGTCTTCAGCATGTGAAGTGATGAAAATGTTTATCCATTCTCTGAGCAGCTGTCTCTTTGGTCTTTGCCTCGTCTCCCGTTCTGGGGGACGCGCCTCTGTGCTTTGGTGGTGTGGTTGTCGCAGTGTTTTGCTGGACGATGACCCAAAACTAAAGAGAGAGATTAGGCCTGAGCACTGCTAAGATGAACTTTGCTCTGATCAGTCGATGCTGAGACGACAATTAATAATTGTACTATAAATATCCATCACTATTATCTTGATTTCCTCAAGCTGCTAAACATGACCATTTAAACATTTAAAGCAGAATCTGACTCTTGTTTTTGTGCAGAATTTTGACAAATTGAATATCCGGACGGCTCATTACACTCCTCTACCAAATGGCAGTAACCCTCTTAAAAGAAACATCCATGATTATGTAAGGTGGGTCAGATACCATATTTATAAGATAATATAACAGCATCCATTATGTGGTACATATTAGATAAATGCTAAGCTAACACCAGTCTTGCCATATCTTTTTGTACTGCTTTCTGAATGCAATTTTTCATAGGTCTGGCTTTATCAACTTGGACAAACCGGCTAACCCATCATCTCATGAGGTTGTTGCATGGATCAGGAGGATTCTGCGGGTAGAGAAGACGGGTCACAGTGGGACTCTTGACCCCAAAGTCACCGGTTGTCTGATTGTTTGTGTGGATCGAGCAACACGGTTGGTCAAGTCCCAACAAAGTGCTGGTAATTAAATATGAAGTTAGGACAATTAATAGACCGTTTTTAAGAATGTGCTTATTTTTTTTTCCACTCAGCCAGTAAAATCCAGCAGTCTCCTCACTACTCTCTGTGTGTGTTGCAGGTAAAGAGTATGTGGGAATTGTTCGGCTGCACAATGCGATAGAGAGCGAACACACTCTGGCTCGGGTACGTCGCAGGCTTTTTAATACCTGGCTTGATGAGTCTGTTAAATTCCATGCAAAAAGATTCCTGATCCCTAGTGCATATCAGTATACAAACGACACCCTTAAAGAAGTTAACACACTTTATATCATCTGTACTGTCATTTGCTGCTAAGTTGTGAATATAAGCACATTTTCAGACATATGTCTGTGGATGTGCCTGTAGTTGCACATTCTGGGAGGAAGATTTTAAGGAACTCCTCAGCGCTACATCACACGATGCTGCAGCACTATCATGTAAAAGATGACATGATGTTGTCGGGAATTTTAGACAAAATATTAGCAGTAAATATTGGTCAAATGTGGTTGGATATTTTTGAGTCTGTCGTGCATTAATGCTGTTTTATCTACAGGCACTGGAAATGTTGACTGGCGCTCTATTTCAGCGGCCGCCTCTGATTGCTGCTGTGAAACGTCAGCTGAGAGTCCGAACAATTTATGAGAGCAAGCTGATCGAGTATGACCCGGAGAGACGATTTGGTGGGAGAATACCTTCACTTTACTATTTGATGAAGGTGAAATAGACGCTAATCAAGTCATTGTGTTTCAGGGATATTCTGGGTGAGCTGTGAGGCAGGGACTTATATTCGGACTCTCTGTGTGCACCTGGGTCTCTTACTCGGGGTCGGAGGTCAAATGCAGGAATTGAGGAGGGTTCGGTCTGGAGTGCTTGGAGAAAAGGTATCTATCACTTGCTGTTTGTTCAAGTCGGGATCAAAGTGTTGAGTTCTGTCCTGCTGCTCAGTGCAGGTCTGATAATTAAGCTTTGAAACAGCAAGCTGCAGTGGAGGCACAGCTTGCAAGATCTGCAAACTCTGGAGCCTCAGTGCTGCTAACATCATCGTGTCATCACTGCTGAGGTCTGTCTGCTCTATTAGGACAACATGGTGACCATGCACGATGTCCTTGACGCTCAGTGGCAGTTTGACCACAACAAAGACGAGTCATATCTGCGGAGAGTAATTTTTCCTTTGGAGAAGCTGCTGGTGTCCCATAAACGCTTGGTGATGAAGGACAGTGCTGTGAGTCCACTTGTTTCTATGGTAAATCGAGCAAACAGGAGAACGTCTGATTGATTTGATGTCCTTTCCAGGTGAATGCCATCTGTTATGGAGCAAAGATTATGTTGCCTGGTGTCCTCAGGTATGAAGATGGCATTGAGCTGAACCAGGATATTGTTGTAATAACAACCAAAGGCGAGGCCATCTGCACAGGTAAGGCCCTAAAGATGAGGCAGCAATTTAAAGGTGAAGCCATGTGATGATTTGATTCATGTCAGTAGCTGTCTGGGCTGTGATGACCTCTGATCTATCACCCTTTTCTGATGGCTTCCCTCATGCTCAATTATTAAAAGTGAAACAGGACCCATTTACATGACCATAAAAATCCAATAACTGGCTTGAGTCAGGTAATCGTCTTAATAAAATCTGAACCGTTTCTGTAATTCAGAAATGCGCTAATCGGAAATCTCCGGTGTAGGTTTCAGTCCATTGATTGGGTTTCTTTTGACATGCATTTATATCTGCAGGATTCAAAAAGCCAGAAGTGTCTCGTTCAACTTTCTACTGCTGCGTTTCTTAGTTCTCTTTACACGATCACCTGAATAATTTGAAGCCAGAAATCAGATGTTCTTCAGATTTTTAGGGTCATGTACTCATTCATTGTTTTTGCTCTTTCAGCTGTGGCTCTGATGACCACAGCCGTGATCTCCACATGTGATCATGGTGTCGTGGCAAAGATCAAGAGGGTGATTATGGAAAGAGACACTTATCCCAGGAAGTGGGGTTTGGGACCAAAGGTAGACCTATATTTATACCCCTTTGAACTGCCTGATGGGCTTTTCTTAGTCACACGCTAACAATGGAACACATTGTCCCATCTTATCCTTCTTCAGGATGTCAGTGACATAGATGTTAACAGTGTAGAAGATTCCAAGTTTGTAAATAAATGCTGCACTAAATTGAGAATCTAGAAATGTACGTTGCATTGGCTTCTTACAAATCTATCCAGAGAACAGCACATTCACTTATGTGAATTTCTCTTGGGGATTAAAGTATCTATCTTTCCATTTCTGGTGGATGTACGTGCTTAACTGACCTTTAAAAATGTTAACGTTCAGAAATTCTGGTACCTTTCTACCGTGCTTTGTGGATCTAGACAACTTTCAAATTCAAATTTTATTTGTCACTACATAGTACGACATGTAGTGAAATGCTTCTTACGACTGTCCTACATAGAATACAATAAAGTACAGTACACAACTTGGTAAGTATACAACTTTGCAGTGTTAATTTATACGTGAAAACACTGAATATTGATTTTGTTTGCTTAGGCTAGTCAAAAGAAGATGATGATTCAGAAAGGACTTCTTGACAAACATGGAAAAGCAAATAGCAGCACGCCGGCTGACTGGAAGGATGAATATGTGGACTACAGGTAGGTGTCGCTGCTCGGACAGGTCATGCAGACAGTTATCCCTCATGGAGCTGTGGTGCTCTCTGAGGGAGTCGCTCTGCTACAGCAACCTTCAGCTGGGAGCCTTACTACTCTACTGTTGAGTTGCAGCTCAGCTGAGAACAGTGCCACACGACTTGGAAGTCACTTTGTAATGTATGATGTGTTGCTACTGTGTGTGTGTGTGAGAAATGACTGCGAAAGGGTTTCCTGTTACTGTCCACTTTCTCATTTAGGTCTGTTAGTTATATATCAGCGGTCTCCAACCTTTTTTGTGCCACGGATCAGTTTAATGTCACACAGTATTTTGAGGGACCGGCCGTTGTGTGGCGGATAAATACAAAAAAAAGAACGTGATACGACCGCCATGAAAACTGGTATTTTCTAAATATTATAATGAACTGTCAGAATCCATGTAAGGACCCAAATGCAGCACAACTGGATAGTAAAAAGAAGAAACTTGCAGGCAGACAAACTCGCAGTCAGAAACGAGCTGATTCGGCAGCCTCTGGGCGGCGCATGCAGTCTTGTGGTCAGGAACAAACCTGGCAGGCGGGAGGACAGGAAACCACCGCTGGAAAGTATCACATAATGCAGGCCACAATCTGGCACTGAACCAGTCAGTCTGGGGCTTACACATACCGCTGATTGGTAAACGTGCTGCAGGTGCGGCTGATGAGTGGGCGTGGTCCCCGGAGAGCCAGGCAAAGGGTCATGGTCTGACGGCTGATTGGTGGGTGTGGCGCGGGCAGAGCGGTGGTCATGACAGTAAACGTGTCAATAAGCGAGCCGTAGATGCAACGAAGAGAATCCAGTAATGTTTCAAAATAAAACATCGTTTATTTTCAGATAATAAATAAAAGGAAGTAACACAAGTTATTTATTTATGTGCAGCCCGTTACCAAATGACTGGTACCAGTCTGCAGCCGTGGGGTTGGGGACCCCTGTTATATATTACTTTATAATCTTTCTACTTATCAAATGCAATTATAAAAAAAGTTTTAATTATTTTAACAGCATCAAAGTGAAAGAAGAGCAACATGACGCAACCACAAAGGTAAAGTGACCTGATAAATTCAGTATTTGACTTTTCAGTGCAGAACATGAAGCATTGGATGATTGTAGAGATTCTGTCTGGTCAGCTGTGATGAAAGAATGCTGCGGGATGCTCTAACATCCTCTTGATTACGTGCACGCTCTGCAGAGAAAGAGGGAGATGAGTGACACCGATGGGGAATCTTCACTACCTAACACACCATCTGTAGATGATGTGAAAAAAGAGAAGAAGAAGAAAAAAAAGGTCAAACATCAGGAGGCAGATCCTGAGGGATTGGAACAGGAGATGGAAATGGAGGTGTGAAGTCTAAATTGAATTCTTTGATTATTGTTGACTAAGTTTTCATGTTAAATGTGATCATGGAAGGTTAATTTTTATCAAATACTAAGCATCCTACTTTGCTGGTCGAAGAGTGTTAAAGGATACTTCTGCCGTAATTAAGACACTTTCCATGAGGTCTTGGCTGTTCAAACCAACTTCAGACAGATAAAATAAACTTTCTCAAATGTGCTGTAGGCTGGTGAAGGTTCAAAAAAGAAGAAAAAGAAGAAACAGAAAGATGTTGACACTTTGGAGTGACAAGCGCTGATGATTGGGAATTGTCGCTCCAGCCACAACCTCACCTGTTGGAGTGAAACACATCCTTGGAATGGAATAATGGACTGCAGCAACACAGGCTGATTTCTTTGTATTTTTTTATATATATCAAAAATCTAATTTGTTTTTTCTAAGCTGTAAATAATTTACCTGAAGATGCCTTTTTTGAAGTTGGAAATAAAATGTGTTTTCTGTATTTGTTGTCACAACTATCCTTGAAAACTGATTTGAATCTTTAGTATATAAGTGAAAAATAGAATTGTATAAATCTGGGGTACTTCTTGAAAAAAACACTGATCTAACCGGAGACACATTTCCTCATAATCTAAAATAATGCCAAAATGATTTGTCTATCGATAAGAGTTTTCTAAAATTAACTCATGTTCTAAAGTAAACTGTAATATGGAGCCTTTTTTGAATGAGCAAAGGTGACGAGAGTTGGTCCTTAATTCTTTAATCAGAACAAGTGAGGCGATATTGAAGTGTTTATGGTTTAAAGAAGCACCAGGAACAAATCTAAACTGAATTCTAAGGTCAGCTGGAAAATGTAGGAAGCATTAAATCCTTGAGCACGTAAAGCTTTTGGACTGAAGTACACAGGCCTGCTGTAGGAAAGATGTGTGAACGTCATAAGCAGCCTGTTTCTGATTGGTCAGACACGGTAGCGAAACAGTCTACGTCAGCTGGAGGCACTTATATATCCTGACTCTGGTCAGGATTTTTTTTTTTTTTAGGTTTGTAGAATGTCTGGTGCATAAAACATCCAGAATCTCAGGTGTGTAGATGCGGCAGCTCGCACACGTACTAAATCATCATTTGACACATAGTGCCTGGAATAAAAGATTCTGTTGTTGTTTTTCAGATTCAGGTTTCCAGATTATTAAGTATGATTCCAGGTGATTATTAAGATCCATGTAGAATTGTGGGAGGATTGTCATTTATTACTATCGACAGACTATTTGAATATTGGGAGCACCGTCAATGTCATTACAATGCTGGAGCTGTCAGCCTGTAGGGGTAGATTCTGACTGTCATAATCTTCCTTACATTTTCAACTGCTCTGTAGTTAAAAGAGAATTCTACACCTCTCTGTGTGTGTGTGTGTGTGTGTGTGTGTGTGTGTGTGTGTGTGTGTGTGTGTGTGTGTGTGTCCTCTGATAGAAAATGAGTGAAACCCCAAAAACATCGACTGTAGGGTGCGCTGTTCAAAGATTAGTACCTTTGCGAGTCACCACAGAAGAAGAAGAGAAAGCGCAGCAATTATCAACGTGAGTGTTGATAATTGTTATGGAAGGTGAGTCGAACTTTTCCTTTACAGTACATTAATATAGTGGACTTAGCTGATCGCTCACATTGTTCGTCTGTACGCAGCTCATTAATAAAAGCTAAATTGTTGGTTTTAGTTTAACCACCAATGCAATGCTATGCCTCCTCAGGTCAGTCAGATGACGTCACGCTGAGTTCAGCGAAAAAGAAGTGCTCGGCTCTTACAGGAAGTGCCAGGAAGATCAAAGACAATGCAGCTGACTGGCACAACCTTCTCTTGAGGTGGGAAAAACTCAACGATGAAGGGTTCAAAGTGGCGGGACATATTGTGGATCTGAGACTGACGCGGTGAGGAATCAAGGAATTCAGATGTCCCGATTGCGCTTGCAATGACCGACAACCGTTTTTGCGTTCACTCTGAACACACCTGTTGATAAGGGTTAGGGTGGCCTACTTGACCCCTAACCTTTCAGATGACCCTCACGTTTACTTTTCTTTTCCCTCCTCGATCCTTTTCTTCAGTTCTCAAGGTGATGAGCTGCTGCTTTTAGACAAGTCTTCATTTCCGTCAGTATCCTCCTCACTGCAGACAGGTGGCGCCAGAGAGCTGAATGACGAATGCTGCAAACTCAAAGATGTCATCGACAAAATGGTGATTTCCCATTGATTAAGAAATGTCATCGTGGAACATTATTATGACATAAAGTGTAAAAATGATTATGTTCCCATGAGGTTGATTTGGCATTTGTGCTGTATGTTAAATATTGAGATAAAACTTGAGAGGAAAAAAGACGTGAGTAGTTGAGACAGAGACTTTATTCATCTCTCACAAGAAATTCACATTTCTCGTGGCTTTTAGAATAATGGTTCCATGCGGAGAGAAGCTTCTGCTTCTAGCTTCTGCTTCATTGTGTACATGTGTAAGCACCTAAAACCTATTATTAATGACAGAGGGGGCAGGTGATCAGGTTATCTGGTAGAGTCTGAACCTTAAGAATGAATATTTTAAAGAGAATTTAACCAGAAGTGATAGTAGAGAAAACATTCTGGGACATAAATGTCTGATTGTCTGTTATCAACTCATATCTTTAAGCTAGTTGCATAAAGTTCCTTTAAATGGCAAAATAGTTGTAAGTACTGAAGGATACTCACTGATCAAAGGGTGGTTAACTGGAAGTAAAAACATCTGACCCAGAAATGCAGAAGGAACAACTCAAGCAGGGTTTCCTCTGTCAGTATGTGCACTCAGAGTTTTACAAATTTCTGATCATGCACGTTTCTGTAGAATCTCTGAAAGATCATTTCTTTTGCAGTCTGTCTGTGTTGGCTGATTTTTCCCGGTCAGGAATTTAAAATACTTCTGACCTGTATGTTAAGCATGAATCCAACGTTTGTATTTCTTTTTGGTGATTTAGGCCATTGTTGTGATGAAGATGCAACACCTGATGGCATCACAACAAGGTGTTCAGGATCTGGAAGAGTTTCAGTTTGGATCTGGAGGAAGGGGATTTCCCCTGTTTCACAGTTGGGAGACCAAAGCCTTTGGTTAGTTGTCCTGACAAACTTAACATGTGTACAGGTTGGGAAAAGTTTGCATGTCACTAAAGATATCCTGAAGCTTGAGCACATATGACATGAACAAATATCTTCTTTTAAAAATCTGTTATTTTTTGTCTGTTCTGTTTTCGCGGCAACAGATTCTGATGTTAACCCAGCTCGCTTGTTTTACAAAGGTTCCTCTTCTTTTTTTAATGATTACTGATTAGCACTTCAGACACTGTTGACTACTGGCTTTTAGGGCTGCTTTTATCAGGAATGGAGTTTAATGTAAACATTCTGTTTAAACGATTGTATGTTTGCTCAGTCAGCAGTGTACTTCCTGTTCCCAAACCTATTTGAAAATACTAATTTAAACAAGCAAGGGTACAGGCCAAGACTAAGAATATATGCAGACATCTCAGCACTCTCCCCTTACTGTGCCTTTCCTTAAAGTTTGTGTCATGATTAAAATTATTGAGAAATAAATAGAGCACAATTCAGTCTGGTTATTAAAAAAAAAAAAAAAAAAAACTTTTAGCAGCTTGTGCAGAAGCGGTATCAGGCAGTGTCAGGCAATGAGTTTAATCAGTGTTTTCACCAATAAACACAGCGGTCTTTTAGTAGTTAGGCCTACATTTTTCTGAGTTTTCTTTTTCTGCACAGGGGATTCATCACGCGCCCTGTTGGAGTCTTTCAGTGAGGAGCTGAAGTTGAAACAGATGATCAAGGAGGAACTGGCCCATACGTGGTCTTCAGACCTGTGCGTGGTGTACTTGTCCTGCTGGCTTCACCAGCCCTTCGTCCCTCCTGACACCCGCCTGAGCCTGGAGGCTCTGCTTCTGGAGACGGGACACCGCCCACTGTGACATGAAGGATCATGTGATTGAGCTCAGACTGCGGCAGAGTACACCTGAAAAAACGATTCAATCCAAAGATTTATGGACAAAATATCAATCCAGTAGAAACAAAGGTCAAACAGGGGTAATTTATTATTCATGTTTATCCTAAAAACCAACGCTACAGTTCTTCCAAAACCCATCACAACTTGCTGAAGACCGCAGGAGGATGTCAAATCCACAACCAAGGCGGTTGAGGCTGGATCAACAGTCCTACCGTCAAGGCTGTTCCCTCAAAGACACCACGTGAAAAATGACTGCGATCACTTGTGAAGGTCAATGTTGAGTAAACAGGTTTAATAGAGGAATACAAACTTTTCATTCCTTCTACACATGAACAATTCATGACAAACTGTTTTTATATAAAAAGTAATAAAATAGTGCAACTTTTTAAACACTGTTTTCAGATATATCTACATATTAACATCAACTCTTCTCTTCTAAACTTAAATCAGCATGAGTCAAACATGGAAACAAATTTTACAAATTTACAATTCACATGACTTAAAAACACAACTGACATCACATTTACAGCCAACAACATGATGTGGAGCTCAGAGGGGACGGTGGCCGACCACTCAAGCAGCTACCCATGGTCTTACTCATGACCGTGCTATAAACATAGCAAATGTTTGAAACAGAAGAAACCAGCTTTCCCTAGGAGATACGCCCCCTGCTGGCTGTGTTTTTAATATACAGCTTGTCCAGAACTCCACACATGCCCATCAGTGATTTCCTGTTCAGCACACATGAACAGACTGGATACTTTCAGATGTCCCGATCTGGACTTGGAAAACCTAAGAACCAGATCCTCTCACAGAGCTGTCCTCGGAGTCTGAGCTTGCCCAGGTTCACTGAGAGGCTTTGCCCTCGTTTGAAGCTTCAATGCCCAGCAGAGCATGAACTGCCTCCAGGGGAACATCCTCTGGAGTCTGAATGTGCATGGTGGTCCCATCAGGCCCGTTAACAATCACGATTCTATCCATCCCAGGCTCAGACATCTGAACATCAAGCCCGTCAGTCTGAATATAGATTTCCTGGCCCTCCTGCACTTCTTCTGGCTCCACGGAGCTGGACTCAAGAGGGGAGGGGCTCTGCTGAGGCACAGACGGCCCTGGAGGCAGAGCTGGCGGGGTGGTGCTCCTCTCAGGCTTCTTTGAGCCTGTACTGCTCTCAGGACCTGAAGTCGTTTCCTTCTCCTTCATCTGGAGCGAGAGGTCGGTGGAACTCAGGGTCTGGTCCTGAGGTCCCTCTTCCTGGCACTGACCTTCTGCCACCTCCGTGTGTGGAGCCAGAGTAGGGGCCATCTCACCTGAAGAGGAACCAGCAATACTGCTGGAACAGACGACAAGACATTACCACACTAAGCTGCTTCCACACAGGACCGCCCTCCTTGCTTTAGAGCCACGTTATTGTCCCTCAGCGTGGACTAAAGTAAGACAACGTCTTGTTTATTCCCAACAAGAAGGTGACGAGGCTTGTCACCCTCCTCTTCACTGCTGACCTGGAGAAGGCACCAGCCCTCAAAAGGGTTCTGAATGACAGTGAAATACAGGAAGTTGTCATGAACTTCTTCTCACAGAAGTCCTATTTTCAGCACAAACTCATTCTAGACGGGGCCCCTGTCCACCGGTGCCAAACCAGATTGCTGCTTCTCCGCCAGAGGAGAAAGGCTGTTGTGACCTCTGCTGCGAACTTCAACCCCCTCAGTGCTTCTGTGACACTGAACTCACCTTCAAATGATGCCTGTCAGCAAAGGAAAGGAAGGCCACTCACCTTGAAGCAGCCTCTGTGCTGGGGGTGAATCTGGATGGATCTGCAATCACCAGAGGAGCCACCGAGACTGAGCAGGCCTTCAGACTGGAGGTTTGTGGACTTGAAGAAGTTGTGATAGGTCCAGAGGAGGAAGGTGTGGAACTACTGGTAATGGTTGCAGATACCACAGAGCTCCCACAGGCTGAAGGGCTGCTCTCGGATGCAGGAGTCTCAGGAGTCTCAGGAGTCGTCGGCATTTTCTGAGATCCATCTGTGACACAGTGATGACATCAGGTCAGGACCCAGGCCCTCACGTGCGCTACCCATGTGCTCTCCATGTTGGAGCTGTACCTGTTCTGTGCATCTCCACACCATTCTGATGAACTGGGAGGCTGTTCTCCATTTTGAATCTCTTTGAAGGTGGTAGCATCTTGGAATCCTGGGAAACAAGAGTGAAATGAGCCTGGATCAACTTAGCAGCACTGAACCATCTCTGTGCTGGGATCAGTGTGTGATGATAGCAGCCCAATAAGGCTGGAAGCTAAAAACCCCCTAGACATTCAATGTGGACAGGCATCTATGGGGACTGTCCTCACCTCCATGTAACGCGCAGTTTTATTAGTCTGTCTAGAGCTGGGAGATGTTCCTGGAACCACCTTCATCCGGTTCACCTCATCCAGAATTCCCAACGAGCGGGCTACCTGGAACACAGGGGACAATCCAAACCTGTGAACGGGCCTTTCAAGCCCGGGCAGAATGTTTGTTTGCTGCCACCTCTCACCTCGATGTTGCGGACCTCCAGAGGGACGGAGCCAGCCTGTGGACTCATGATGTAGTCATGGGCAGCCCGCCTCACCTGAGCCTGCAGGGACTCAAACTCGCGGTAGATGTCTGGAAATTGACTTTGCGCTAGAGTGCCACACTCCACCTGGAAAGACACCTCTGAGTCAGGAGATGACCTTCAGAACTATCTGCTGAGCGGTGTAACCCACTGGGAGAACCCTCTGCAGGAGATCCTTCACATATTTGTAAGTGCCCTTGAGCAAGGCAGCGAAGGCTCAGAGCTCCTGTCCCAGGAGCGTCGTCCCTCTGTCAGCTCTTCTCTAACGTGGTGGTTCATGTTTACTGGAACCTACGTGAGTGTCATCAGGCCATCTCAGTACCTTAGCCAGGAGGAGCTCCCACGCACTCAGAATCTTGGTCAGTCGAGGAAGAACAACGTCCATCAGCTCCTCGTCCTCACACTGCTCCACCAGCTGAAAGCAGCAGGGATTGGTCACAGAGTTTTCAACGGGTTGGCTTCATTCCTATTTCCTTGACGTGTGTGTCTTTTTTGTGCTCTAACCTCCTGCAGACGGTCTCTTCTTCTCTGGGCCTGCTGCTCTGTGGTTACGGTGAGCTTTGGAGGCCGACCTCGGCGACCCCGTCTGCTGACCAGGCCCACTGTCACCTGGCAATCAGCCAAAAAAAAAAAAAAAAACAAGCTAACAGGCCTGATTGTTAAGAGTTCCATCAGCTAAGAAGGCATGCATGCAATAGGCTGTAAGCTTGGCAGATGATTGGATGAAAATCCACACCAGTTTTTCTATCCCACAGCTGGGACTGTGGACCACCCCAGTGTGGAGATCAAGCTGCACATGTGGACAAACGCCTGCATGACTACTGTGCTGGGAAAGTGAAAAAAAAATATACTCTCCTGATCAAAAGCTCCACCAAGACCAGTTGAAAGAAATGCAAGAATATAGGTTTTACACTGTTGGATCTGAAGAAGGGTCCAAGTTGACCTTTAAAATGCAAAAAGAATCAATGGGGGCAAGAGACAAAACATTCTGAAGCTCCACTTAGAACATTCTTGAGGTCCAACAGTGTCAAAGTGCTCTTCAGATTTTGATGGTGGGTGTGTAACCAGGACCTCAGTCACAGCTGAGAAGGCCTCTTCATTGGCTTTTTAAACTGACTTTTACTCAGCCAAACCACCATCTGGTGTCAGTACACAACGATTTCAGCCAACACTGACTGGTTTTAATTGACTTACACTGGCTTAGTTCTCACATTCTAAAAGGTAACAAACAAAAATGGCATGTTAAGCCCCTGCAGCAAGTATTTTCTAAGGCTACAGGGCACGTGCAGATTGGGTCGTTTGCTCCAACAATCATCACCAAGTTTCCAGCAGGCCATGAATCCTACCTTAGGAGCTAGCCCCAGTCCTCGGCCCCGACCCCGGCCTCTCCCCCTCCCACGGCCTCTTCCCCGTGGCCGGCCACGGTGATGAAGGCTTCTGAGTCCGACGGCTGTCCCTGATCCCGTTTCCACCTGCAGACCAAACAAATGAAACCAACCTTTAGTGTTGAACAAAGGGAGAGAAGTGGCGACGCGGACGGACGTTCTCGTACTCTGCAGGCTGCGCTTGCTTGGTCTTCTTTCTGCTCGTCTGCAGCACCTTCGTCTTCGGCCTCCTGGAATGGAGCACCATCTCTGATGGCGGGCGGGGGACTGCTGGGTGAGTTGCTGGGAGGATCCGCATCTCCGTGGGTCGGGTTCAACTTGTAGTGCCTGTTCAGTCCTCCAGGACCAATGTAGGCCTTGTCACAGGTTTGGCAGCGATGGGAGCGGAACTTGTGGCTGAAGGTGTGGGTGTGGCACGCACCAGCATCTGGCACCTCCTTCCTCTTGGACTCCTCATCTTCCACGCTCACGTCAGAGTAGTCGTCAGAGTCCGACTGGTGGCTGTCGGCCAAGTCCTCCATTTTAATGAACTTGAAGTCTTTAGCTTTGTATTTGGGTGGTCTGGAGACTCGACCTGATCTAGTCTGGACCTTCACCACTTTCTTTTCTCTCTTCACTTTTTTATCCTTCTCTTTTTCTTTCTCTTTCAGTGCTGGGGATGGACTTACTGTGGCAGTGTGGGTGGCAGTGGGTGAAGCACCCTGAAGTGTCACCACCGTGGTGGCTACAGATGGCTGAAGGGGATTCTTACTAGAAACAGTCCCATTAGCAGCACGTTTCACTTGCGAGATGCCAACAGTTTTGGTTGTGGATGTGGGCGGGGTCTTTACGGTGGTTGAAGGGCTGGTATTAACATCAGAAGGCTTCTGCAGCTGGACGACCGGGGGTGCTGCAGGTTTCGGACCTGCACTGCAGTCAGGGTTTGCTGACGTGGCCTGGCTTGATACACTGTGGACCAAGGGAAGCAGAGATCCAACCACAGGGGCTGTGCTCTGCAATAGCAGCTGGATGGGGGGGTCTCCAGGGCTCTGCTGCAAGAAGAACTGCTGGCCCTGCTGAGTAACCACAGGCTGGATGTGGATGATCTGAGCACTGTCCCTAGCTGACAGCTTCACCTGAGGATGACTGACTGCTGCCTTCTGTTGGATGCTTGAGCCCAATTTTAATTCCTGTTTTGGGGGAACCTGAATCTGGATTCTGACAGGTTCTGTCTGAAAAACAAAACAGTCATTAGAGACTCAATACAAAATTCACAGAAGAGAAAAAAGAATAAAAGTCATCCTTAAAGATGTCATACTTGCCAAAAAAAAATCTATGTAAATACATTTCCTTTCAATGCTGCCATCTGTGGGTTTAGATGGTTCATCAATCATGAACTTTCTGTCCAAAATGAATGTACCAGTACACCAATATGCTGATGAGACTCAAGATCTCTGATCCAACATTGGTAAAACGTCTCGATTATCCTTCCTCTTCAGCTTATTGCCTCATCATCTTGAGACAGATCTTCCACGAGAGTAATGGTAACTATTCACAAACAGAGCGAGGAGAAAGCGAGCCTGCTAAAGCTTATAACGAGCATAGAAATCTCCTCTTACCTTTTTCTGGAGGACGTGGACTGAGCTGCCAGTCTGTATGGTGAACTGCTGGGCTGCACTCTTTAGCTGATGGGGTGATTTGTTCTGGGTGTTGGTCTTCAGATTCTGTTGAGGAATCTGAACCATCTTGTGCTGTTTCACACTTGGCCTGGAGGTTTGGATCTGCTGCTTTGGAATCTGTTGGAGTACTTGGATCTGCTGTGATCTGGTGACCTGGTTGATGACCTCCTGCAACTGATTCGGGTCCAGAGTGGTGTTTTGTACGGGGATGGTTTTAACAAGGGGACTCTGCTGAAGCAACTGGGCAGCCTCGACGTCCGAAACCTGGACAATTTGTTGTTTGGTGAGCTGGTCCAGGAGAGTTTGTTGCTCTTCGGGCGTCAGTCCAGAGCCTTCCAGACTACCATCCGGCTGCACGTAAATGATAGTGGTGTTCCCCAGGCTGGTGATGTCTGGACCCACTACGATGCTCTGTTCCGCTGGAGCGCCTTGTAGTAGGTCCGCTAACTGAGCTGTCGCTACACACTCCGTAGACTGGCTAATCACTGCTTCGTGTACTGCATGTGACGCTTCTGTTGACTCACTGTTCTGTTCCGTTCCCACTTCTGACACCTCCTCTATGGCCTGAGCGCACGAAGTAGCTGTGGGCCCCTGCGGCTCCGCAGCTGTTATTGTTCTGGTCGAACCGCTGTCGTCCTCGATGGCCGCCATTTTGGCTGTGCCGCCAACTGTTAGCTTAGCTGAGACAAGAGGCTTTCGATGGAGAAATTCAAGCCAGTCGTCGGTCTGATTCAGCGGATAAATATTTTATTGTGGATTCCTCGCGCAAAAATAGAAATTCGTTCAGCTGATACAAAATACAACACTAACAGAAAGAATGATAACAGGCACACAGAACCGCTTGCTGTAGGCGTTTAGAACTAGCATGCCTAGCTTAGCCATTTGGAGGAATGCCGGCTATCCAGTAATGGATCCAGAAATCGGACTGGAGTCATATTTCCTCCATTTCGAGCACAGACGGGCAGCCCACTTCCAGAGAGCTATAATCCGGCAGGGTTTTCTTTCCTACCGTGTAGACGATCGCTTTGCCACAGATTCAGGTAGAAAGGGATGACATAAAGTTTACGTGATCGAAAATGAATTTCTTACAGTTTTACATTACCATGCTATTAAAATTACCATGCTATTAGAATATTAAGTTAATATTAATGAATAGATTTTTTTTTCAAGTTTATGCAAATGTTATTTCGTTGGTAAATAAAGACATTTTAGAGTTTGAGGGTTTCCAAATTTTATCAAAGTAATATAATTCTTCGATTAGTTTTAAAGTGTTTTGTGGGTAAACGATCATTTACAGAGTTTAAACTTATAAAAGATTTGAAACCATGGTAAGCGCCAGTTGCCGACTTCTTCATTCATTCATTCATTCATTCATTCATTCATTTCTTTCTTTCTACTTTAAAATGTATTGACTTACAATCCTGAAGCATGTTGAAGAAAAATTATTTACAAAAATAAGACAATTTGGGATGAAATATGGATGGACCATTGATATTTTACAAGGATGAATGGTCTAACTAGTAAAAATAGGAATTCTAGTGTTTTGCTGTTGAAAATCGAAAGCCTCAAGGCAGGGTAGTGAGTCCTGTGTTATTTTCTGGTATCATAAATGATGCATCGTGCACAGGAGGAGGAGAATGGGAGATAGGTCAAAGTGGAGGGACGGCAAGAGGAGAGGAAAATCAGAGAGAAAAAACTATAGGCAAAGTGATAATGGCACTGACTTATAAATGAGGAGAGGAGAGGTAGACATAAACCAGCTAGAAAAGCACTTGTTTACATTTCCTAAAAATGTCATTAAAATTAATTCAAAACTTTTCGGGTTATTTTGTTCACAAACAGATAAACGCCGGCTTTCACACAACCTCCTTGGCGGAGGTAATAAGGCAAGAGAAACCTGTCAGCGGATTGTGTTCATGTTTATTATGTTATTGTTGAAATTTAAATTTCACTACCAATTTACCCTCCAACTCAGATGATGGCGGTAATGTGCCAACCCCAAAAATAGACGAAGAAGAAGAGGAAGAATAGTTTAGTTTCTGTTTTTTGTCGGCAGGGGGCGATGTTTGTTGATAGCGGCGCTGTGTGAAAGTCGTAAATAGACAGGGCGATGTCACGTCTAATCTCCTTTTGGTGGTCTTTGAGTTGGAACTCAAGAGTCCGGATAACATTCGAGCAGTGTTCTTCTTTGTAAAGTCTGAGTAAGTGATGGCTGTCTCAATCACGACTTTATTGACACCGTTAGCCTCTGGTGCTAGTCATTGCCTTTCAACGCAACGTCATTGGACGTGGCTGGTTTGTGTTGATGTATTTTGAGGTGTTCGGGATAAATGCTGTCTGATCGACCGAACCAGAATTTACCTGTCGGACATGTATC
>JABWDL010000138.1:22500-48158 GCA_015343265.1 Pao palembangensis | reverse complement strand
AGATTAAACTCAGAATTTCAGATAAACCCAGAATTTCAGATTAACTCAAATTTGAATAAACCCAGAATTTCACAATAAACTCCAAGAATTTGAATAGCTCAGAAATTTCAGATAAGCCAGAATTTCAGATTAAACTCCAGGAATTTCAGATAAACTTCAGAATTTCAGATAAACCCAGAATTTCAAAATAAACTCAGGAGTACAGATTAAACTCAGAATTTCAGATAAACCCAGAATTTCAGATTAAACTCCAATTTCAGATAAACCCAGAATTTCACAATAAACTCACAATTCCAGATAAACTCAGAATTTCAGATAAACCCAGAATTTCAAAGATTAAACTCAAATTTCAAGATAAACTCAGAATTTCAGATAAACCCAGAATTTCAGATAAACCCAGAATTAAACTCAGAATTTCAAGATAATCCCAGAATTTCAGATAAACTCAAATTCAGATAAACTGAAATTTCATATTAAACTCAGAATTTCAGATAAACTCAGGTTCAGATAAACCCAATTTCCACAAAATAAACTCAGAATTTCAGATAAACTCAAATTTCAGATAAACCCAGAATTTCAGATTAAGCTCAGAATTTCCAGATAAACCCAGAATTTCACAATAAACTCTGATTTCAGATAAACTCAGAATTTCAGATAAACCCAGAATTTCAGATTAACTCAAATTTCAGATAAGCTCAGAATTTCAGATAAACCCAGAATTTCAGATAAACCCAGAATTTCAGATTAAACTCAGAATTTCAGATAATCCCAAATTTCAGATAAACTCAAATTTCAGATAAACCCATAATTTCCAGAATAAAACAGCCAACTAGAGACTGACACCGCACTAAGTACAGCTTCTCTTCATCTGTTTTGGAACCTTTGTTATTATCAGGTAATGGTGTGTGTGGAAGCTTATTCCAATATGTTACAGCTCTGTACATTGTAGTCCTCTTTAGTGCATTAGTTCTTGGTAGAGGCAGAGTGAAGTGAACACCAGAAGGGTTAGGCTTACATGTTCACACACACACACACACACACACACACACACACACACACGCACACACACACTGCAAACATTCCTGGAAAGGTTCCTTTTCTCTTGTGTTGAGACAACAAGCTGCAGCAAGATTCTCTGATCTCTGCTGTTCTTCATCAGAACGTCAAACATAATCATTACTGAGCCTGTGTGTGTGTGTGTGTGTGTGTGTGTGTGTGTGTGTGTGTGTGTCAGAAGATCCCAGCAGAAATTCTGACCCAGAAAACAGATATAACAGATCATATCAATGTTTTTTTTATGGCCCATTTTATAGTAAGATGATGATGTTAATCTGTGGTGTGTGTGTGTGTGTGTGTGTGTGTGTAGCACTAACCCAATCATTCACTTCTTTGGTTTCCTTCTCACCCGTCAACTCGTTGCTAGCATGCTAACAGGCTGGCCAGGTGCACTGTAGTATGTAGGCTCCTCGGTGCCGGAAGCATGTGACATGTTAATCCTCTCTCGTGTTGTTTTCCTCAGTACTTGAACCTCACGTTGACCTCTGTCCTTTGACCCGCTCCCTGCAGCTCAGCCCGTGTGTGTGTGTGTGTGTGTGTGTGTGTGTACAGTTGACACAGTGTGATCTTTCAGGCCCTCCCCTGCCCCACAGCGTTGCGTGCTGGCGGCGTGCCGTCCAGCTTCGCTGCTCTGTGATGCTTCAGCTCTGACATATTTACACTGAAACTACTTTATCCAGTAATAGTAAATTCACAGCCTGCCCAACATACCAACAACACGGTGTGTGTGTGTGTGTGTGTGTGTGTGTGAGAGAGAGACAGAGAGAGAGCAGAAACTGCGGCACTTCTGAGGACCAAGTAACGGGGAACTCCCCCAAAATGAGGACACTAATAAACTATTTGGTTCTTTTTCCGTTTTGATGATTTTTGGGGTTTAATCCAGCTGGTTACTACCTAAAGCTGTTCTCTGTTGACCTTTTTGTCAGAGGGCAGAAGGCAGATTACAACACCAGTTCTCTTTCCTGGCGTTTATTAGCGATGCTGAGGACAGAGTTCAGGTTCAGGTTCAGGTTCAGGGTCAGGGTCAAGGGTCAGGTTCAGGTTCTGGGTTTAGGTTCAGGTTCAGGTTCAGGTTCAGGTTCAGGTTCAGGTTCAGGGTCGGGTTAGGGTTCGGGTTCGGGTTCGCTTCAGGTTCAGGAGGTCAGGAGTTCAGGTTCAGGTTCAGGTCAGGTTAGGGTTCGGGTTGGGTTAGGGGTTCAGGTTCGGTTCAGTTCAGTTCAGGTTCAGGTTCAGGCTCTGACCCTGCTCTGCTCCACTTCCTGTCCACCTTCCTGTCCTTTCCCTGTCCTCTCACCAGCAGGTGAGTCAGTCATTTACTGGCTTCAACCAGATTTCCATTGAAAATATTTAAAACGTGCAAAAAAGAGAGAAAAGACTCAAAGCAGAAACCAAAACATGAAAGGACAGACGATCATGTGACTACACACTGTCCTCACAAGTGTAGGAATACCTGTTATCTACGTGTGAGTGAGGTGTGTGTTGGTGTAAGGTTGGAAATGTGTGCGTGTGTGTGTGTGTGTGGGGTCTCCACTGATGTAAACACACTGATGAGGCCTAGAGCCCAAACATCCTGACAGAAAGAAGCACGGGTTGGGGCGGGGGCCAGGCAGTGGAGCCGGAGCTAGTGTGTGAGAGCAGCCAGGGAGGTCTTGAACTGAAGGCCCTCAAGCTCTTTGGAAGAGGTCTGGCAGAAGCAGGACGGCTCTGAGCGCTGGAGAAGGTGTCTGAGCACGACCCCGGAGGTCCCCTGAGCTCCAGAGAGCCTGTGTGGTGAAGCCTGGTGGGACCACGCTGAGGACCTGACAACCCAGCCAGCCCAGAAGGTCGCCAGGGTCAGGGACCCTCCTCCCGGTGGCCACTGTGGACCAGACCAGGCATCTGCTCCTCTTCTGAATCTGGACTCTTTTTCAGAACCTCTTTCTGGCTTATTTTACTGCAGCATGCAGGCCGTTTCCACACGGAAACAGAAAGGAAGCCCCAAACTGAGGCTGTGAGTTAATAAACCTTCACGTGTGCTCAACCTCCTGCCTCTGCGGCTGTGCTGGCATGAGGGCAAGCCAGGAAGAATGTCTTGGAAGTGAGTCTTTTTCCGTTAGCTTCCGTTTGTGTACTAGGAACGTCTCCAGTTTATTACCTGGGAAGGTCTCCGACCGTCCGGTCCCCCACTAAGACTTCTCACCTCGTGGGGTCTGTAGTCTCCGTCCTCGTCTGTCTCCTGTCTCAATTAGCATCTTGTCTCGCAGGCGCCTTGATCCTGGGGTGTGTCCAATGGGCCCCGACCCCTCCTGATCTACCCCGACCCTCTGATCCCCGACCCTCCTGAGCCCCGACTGTCTCCCCTGTCCTCCCGGGTCCTGGGCGTCTCACTGCTGTATTTCCACATGCCTGTTGTTTCCTGTATGAATGGAGCCTGGTTTGGCTCTGTGTCCGTCCGTTGACCAGTTTAAATTAAACTCACACCAGCACAGCAAACCTCCAACCTGGACTGAGTCATTTCAGAGTGTGTGATGTGAGGTAATCTGACACACACACACACACACACCCCACACACACACACACACACACACACACACACACACACACACACACACACACAGCATCAAAATGTGTATGTGTTTTTCCCCTATTGAGTCTAGGCTTTGTTACTGGGTTATGGAATAGAATAGTGTTTGTGTGTGTGTCATGCATGTGTGTGTGTGTGTGTTGTGGTGTTGCACTAACAAGGTCCAGGCCTCAGCAGGATGACAATCTTGAGCTGTCTGTCACTCTTCAGCACTCAGCTCAGACCTCTGTGTCGTGTGGCTCCCCTCCCAGTGTGTGTGTGTGTGTGTGTGTGTGTGTGTGTGTGTGTGTGTGTGTGAGAGAGAGAGTAGAGAGTGGTATAAATGGGTGTGTCTCAGCAGGACAGAAAAAACATTTATTCTCTTTTGCCGCCACAATGTCAGTGCTTTAGTGTTTGCTTTTCCCCCGTGTGTGTGTATGTGTGTGTGTATGTGTGTAACTGTGTGTGTGTGTGTGTGTGTGTGTGTGTGTGTGTGTATGTGTGTAACTGTTTATTATTATTAGTATTATTATTGTGTGTGTGTGTGTGTGTGTAACTCTGTGTGTGTGTGGGGAGAGAAATATCCACCTTAAAAGCAATTTTAATGTGTTATGATGTTATTTAAATGTTTTCTGTCATATGAGTGCTTGTAGAATTAGGGGCAGAATACTGAATTAAGCGGGGGCGGGGCTAAGATGGTGATTTGAAGCCTGACTGATGCGTCCCAGTTAGTATTGATGATGGTAAACTGGGAAGCTAGAGCGATTCTGAGTGAATCAGGATTAATCCTAATGAATCACAGATGCTGAGGCGAGTCATCAATAAATAAGTAAATAACAACAACAACAACAACACCTTTGAAATCAGCAGACAGCAGAAGAGGCCCCCATAAAGATAGTAAAGATGCTTGCTGCTGTTGACTCACACAGGAGGTCTTTAGCGACTCATGATTGACGATGTCCTTCATTTTAATGGTTTCCAACAATGTGTCAAATTATATTTCTATGAAGCCTAGTAATTAATATCATTTCTCTACTTTCCTGCTTAATCAAAGTGTAAAAAATAAAATATTTGAATTAATAAAAAAAAAACATTCTTGATTAGGAATCTGTAAACCTGGTCAGGACAGGTTTCCTTTATATATTAACCAAATAGTTCACACACCCACACACACACACACACACACACACACACACACACACACACACACACACACACAGCTCCTTTAATTGGATTTCAGCATCAGGAGGTGTCAATCAAACATCTTTAGAAACCAACAGTCTCTTCAAAACGCCATTATGTACACCAATGGACCCCGAGGGCACACACACACACACACACACACACACACACACACACACACACACATATCTCTCTAGAACATTTTCTTTTGGTTCTTGGGACCTCAAGGTGTCATGAGCTCCCATCCACAACTAATTATAACCTCCTACGAGTGTGTGTGTGTGTGTGTGTGTGTGTATGTGTGTGTTGTCTGGTGGTCTGTATTTCTGCCTGTCTGCTTCTGGCCGTTGGCATGCCCCTGGCTGCCTGACGGCGGCGTTCCTGCTGGGGCCTCCCGGCAGCATCAGGATCACCTCGGTGAAGCCGAGCAGCAACGCTGAGAGGTTGCGTGTTGAAACGCTGCTGCGGGTCAGCGGCTCTGGGTAAAGGTCAGCTGGTCGGGGCCCAGAACCGCCGCTGAACTCTGACCTTCACACCTGTCGGCGAATTTCACCTGACATTTTATGGATTAATCTGATTTTCAGCATCAGGATCTACTAGTGTGTGTGTGTGTGTGTGTGTGTGTGTGTGTGTGTGTGTGTGTGTGTGTGTGTGAGAGAGAGAGCCACCTGCTGTGTGTATGCCTGTTCAGCTGCTCTCCCACTGAGTCTGCAGCCAAATAATACTTCATTAAAATACCAATAAATACTCTGGGAAATGACTCAAACATTCAGGCAGAAAGAAACTTAATTAAAATACCAATAAGCAATTAACGTAATTTCATCACCAATAAATAATCAACTTCATCCAAATAGCAGGCGGGAGCCAGCTTCATTCAGAAGGACAGCCAATCAGAGGCTGCGAGAGGAGTGTGTTGATGCACTTTGTGTTTGTGCAACATTGTAGTGTGTGTGTGTGTGTGTGTGTGTGTGTGTGATTTACATGGTAATCACCCGGCCGTGCTCTGGAAAAGATCTGTTTTATTCTTCCTCCGCTCATCTCACAGCTGGACTTTTGTCTTCCTCTTTCGTCTCTCCTCTTTCAGTCGCTCTATCGCTCGCCCTTCCTCTCTTTCTCTCTCTCTCATGTTAATTTCTGCTGGTTTGGAGGAAATAGAGAACGGGGGATGATGCACAGACGAGTGAAGCCTCCTGTCGCGTAACACACACACACACACACACACACACACACAGATGGGGGCCTCTAAATAACCTGCTGATTCCGGCCAATCAGAAGAGCAGATCTCCGAGGTGACCTCTGCGGTCTGGGTTAAAGGTCAGCAGAGTTCAGGTAGAGGAGACCGGGGGCGGCGCTGGCTCCTCCCCCAGCAGGTCGGACTGTTTGAGAAGGTTTTTAGAGGAAAAGGAAGAGTGGAAAGAGGAGAAAATGGAGCCGAGCTGTTGGGAAACACAAACCGTTTGTGATTTTCTCCCCAGAGTGAGAAGAAATAACGAGGGACATCATCTCATCTGACTCCAGGTGAGCTTCCATCTCATCACGGGGCTCCAGCAGGTCGCAGCTCGCCGCCGATAATCAAGTCCTCACACTTTTCTCACGGAGACGCTGGAGGTGGCAGAAGATAATGAAGCTGGGGGTCGTCTGTTTGTGCTGCTGGTCAACAGGTAGAGGCCACACTCTGAAAGTGGAGGTACCTGGAGCTCCACCTGGAGCTCCTGCAGTGGAGATCAGCAAAGACACACGCTCAGAACGCCCTCAGAACCGGAGCAGCACCGGGGTCCAGGCAGGGCATCGTGTCGTCTCCTCGCTCGTCTCATCAGGATCCAAAGAGTCAAAAATGAGGCTCAACATAAGCCGAATCCAGGCTTAGATGATCCGGTCCCATTTGCAGGTTCTGATTGGTTCCAGGTCGCTTAGCTGGATGGTTAAAGACCCGCCAGCTTTCTGGGGCACGGTCTCCCTGAAAAAGCCAATTTTCACCATCTTGGCTGGGGTTCTCGTCTCCTCCGACTGGACCCTCGGGTGAGTCTGAACCCTCATTTGTCAGAGTGTGGTGGTCTCGGCGGGGCTTCAGAGCGCCGCTGTGTGACAGACGGGCTGACAGATCCACCGATGTGAGAATGTAGAATCATCTAACCTCCGTGGACGGAGTCATCACACTCGCGCTGCAGGAAACGGGACAATGTGACGGCAGGAATGTAGATAAGAAGGTTATGTGCTGGGACCAATTTATTTCTCTTGGCAGGGTGGGAAGGCCCCTGAGCCGGAGGGGCCACCTGGCAGCAGAGGAGCCGTAATCAAAGCCTGTCCTGGTCCTGCTGCAGGCAGGGCCACCAGGAGCACCAGGATCCAGCCAATCACGGGCCGGCTCAGCCCGTCAGCCCAGCGGATCCACGGCCGTGTGAGCCAGGCTAAAGGGCGGTTTCAAACTGGCAACAACACAGAACCAGTCCTGGAAACACCAGGTTCCTCTCACGTGGAGGGTTTGGCCGGCGGTGGCGTCCGCCAGGAGAAGCATCGCAGGTTGGTCTGTGGTGCTCCGGGAAGATGGCGGCGGTCGCGCCGATCCTGAGGCGTCTGCCTGCAGGGGGCGCTCTGCTGCGGTGAATGCTGTTTGTTCATAAGTGCCTGTTTATTGAAGCCACACACACGTTAAAAATCCTCGTGATGTGAATACCTGAAGTTAAAGCCCACACACACCTCGGCGACCACCTCTGTCTCAGCTCTGCCACTCGACAAGCTAATTTAGCCAATTACACACAGGTGTGATGCTAATTTCCCCGAGCTGGCAGTCAGCTCCTGGAGGAGGTAAAAATAACGAAATTACACCCATCTGTCCCCCTGCTGGCAGGCGGGCTCTCCCACCGGGTGTCGTCTCTGCTGCCACCGCAAAACATACACCAAACAACACACACACACACACACACACACACACACACACACACACACACGCAGATGATAACAGAGGAGAAGACGAGTGGAGTGACTGCACATACGATCGCTTTATCCGCTCTTTGTCTGGAGCTTTCACCAGGTCTTCCACGAAACAACAATTCCCTGCAGGAAAACAAGCAGCGGCGTGACATTTCAGCGTGGAGGGCTAATTACGTGAAGTGCTGACGGCCTTCAGAATCTGACAGGAGTTCAGGCAATATTTTAAACGCAAAAGCAGCCGACTGCCTGACTTCCCGTCGCATAACTTAAACTGTGGAGCTTCAGAAGGTCATCACGATGTTCCACAGAGCTCCTGATGAACCAGTTGACTGGCTGAGCTTAAATCTAAAGTAGCACAACCGTGGTTCAAACAGGGTCTGAAACCTTGAGCAGGACCAGGCTCACGGCATGGACCCTCCTGCTGATGGCGAAGGTCAGAGTTCAGCATGTGCTCTGCTGATGGGATCTGACTGGACGCCACAAAATGATTCTTCTGCTCTGATCTGCATATTTTTATGAGTTGACTCCTCGGACGCTCATGTGTGGTCTGTTAGCGGCACCTAGCGGTGATCTGTGGTGATTGCAGCAGCCTGCGGCATCTGAAGGACGCCGCTGAAATAGGTGCAGCTGGATTCAAGAGGATGTAACAAATTCTTATCAGTACTACTGACTTAATTTAAAAAAGATATCTATTTTCACATTTTTTAAATATCTTGCGGAGACTCAAAACAGACAAAGGAAGTAGAGGAAAATTCAGCACTTGAAAAAGCAAAAAAGAACATTTAGGTTATTGTCACGGTCGAATGTAAACAATTTTTAAAAAAAGTTCCTATAACGATGAGCTTTCACATAAGTTTCTCGTTCAGAATTAAAAATCGTATAGAGAGAAACAATTAGAGGATTTTATTTTATTTTTAACCTCTTCCTGCTCTAGATGGCGGAAGCGCGTGTTTTGTTTTTTTATTCACTTCCGTCAGCCGAAATCGCAGAAGAAGAAACGGGACCCGTCTTCTGTAGCTTCTTGCTAACTTGTGTTGCTGTTAAATATTTAAAATGAACAGACTGGAAATGAAGCCGCAAGAGTTTGACTCCTACGAAATCGAGGAGCCAAGTGACGAAGAGCTAAGTTGCAGCAGGTTGGAAACACGCCACACCGATAACTTAAAATAAGGCACGACAGGCTAACGATGGCTAACTCATGCTAACATGTAAACACACCGAACGGCGTGTTTACATGGTCGACGCGGAGATATTTTCTAATTTTTCTGATGTTTGATCCGTTCAGAGTGTTAATCGGTTGTTGGTATTTTGGATCGATGATGACTTTTCTGTGGTTCAGTTCAGAAGACGAGCTGGACGTGCTGCTGAATGGGACTCTGGAGCAGAAGAAGAAGCTGATCAGAGAATATCTGACAGGGGAAAGCGAGTCATCAAGTGGCGATGACTTTGAGAAGGAGATGGAGGCGGAGCTTAGCTCCACCATCAGGACCATGGAGGGAACTTGGGGATCACCAGCAACAGGCAAACTGCAGTTTTTTTTCTCCAACACTTGGGGGTTGTTCTGACTGGACCCCAGTATGATGTTTATTGGTTTGTTCTTCAGAAGAAACTGGTGGTGGCAACAAGTTACTTCCCAACACCCGCATGTACGATGAGGTGTACTTTGACTCAGACTCGGAGGAAGAGGACAAGCCAGGTTAGCATGAAGGTTTCTTCTGATGTCCTCACATGTTGTCTGTGTAGTTTCCATGGAAACTAAAACTTGTGTCGTCTGCAGGGAGCTCCACAGGCCGCAGGCAGAGACAGCGGATGATAAAAAGCAACGACGAGCTGCTGTATGACCCTGACGAGGATGACAGGGACCAGGCCTGGGTGGACGCCAGGAGGAGGCGGTGAGTTCAAGTACATCTCTTCCACATCCCAACGAGTCTGTTCTGTTTCTGTTGTCACACAGATGCTCCCGTCCTCTGCAGGTATAACGGCATAAATCGAGCCGTGGCGTCAGGTTCTAAGCGCCACCCTCAACAAGCTCAGGCATTACCCAGCAGTGACGCCATCCTCAACTGTCCCGCCTGCATGACGACGCTCTGCCTCGACTGTCAGAGGTGAGAAATGAGGTCTGAGGTCATAAACAGGCTGGTGGGAGGAGCTTACAGATGTTGGCCTGTGTCTTTGACTCATTTGACCTGTCCCCCAGAGTCAAGGACTTCCCGGTTTTCCATCGATACCTTGTGAGTTTGAGTGTAAGGAGGAGAACTTTGTTCTCATTCTGAGACAAAATGGAGCCCAGGAAACCTGTTCTTTGTTGGTTGTCTGGAGGCTAGATGTGATGTGTTACTGCCCCCTGCTGGATTATCCTACACATCACTTGTGTGTGACGCATTAAAAGTTGACACTCAGACTCCAAATTCAGTTCAGACTCGACTGTAAAAAACCTCCGAAGGTTGACAGAGAATTCCTATATTATTACAAAAATGTGGACATTTTATGAGATTGTCCTCATCAAGTTTTAACATTTAAGTGCTTTTTTGGCAGATGTTTCCCAAAAACACATACTTAATATTTTATTTTAGGGGAATATTTAGGTGTAAAAATGTTATATTATCCATCTGTGTGTCGTGTCACTCAGACATGAGAAGTACCGGACTCAGTATCGAGCCATGTTTGTCATGAACTGCACGGTGAAGGCAGACGAGGTGCTGCGGTACCAAACACAGTCGGACAGGAAGCAGAGGAACAGGAAAAGGAGGAAGGTGGAGACGACACCCGATCAGGCTGCCGGGCCCACGCCAGCAGGGATGGACGCAGATGAGCTGTACCACCCGGTGCGCTGCTCCGAGTGCTCCACCGAGGTGGCCGTGTTTGACAAAGACGAGGTTTACCACTTCTTCAACGTCCTGGCCAGCCACTGCTGAGACACAGAAACGTGGAGAACTGGAATCCACCTGATCATCAGAGCGGGACTGAAGGCGGCTGAGCTCAGATCCTCAGAGGAGCTCAGTTTTCTCACACACGTCAAATATTCCTTATTTTGACCTTTAAGCCTTTTTTAACCAATCATTTTGAAGCTGCGGTAGCTGCTCAGCTGAGGGAGACGTTACTGTTCACACAGATGTGATTGAAAGCCCCAGCAGATTTCTGTTCTTAATTGTCTCATTTTTTTCTGACTTTTCATCCATTTATCTCAACACACAAACTTTTTTTTTTTTTGGTCTCAGGACGGTGTGTTATTTATTTGCAGTTTATAATGTTCAGTCACAGAAAGAAAAATTTGGTCAGTGATCAGCATGTGTGATCTGTCTCAGTAACAAAAGCTACTAAAGGATTTACAGTGAAAAGTGTTTTCTGAGGTTTCCTCCAACTTCCAACAAAAATAAAGTCGATCACAAATACATTCCGCCCTTCAAACTACCGGTTCAGTTTTATTTCTTAGCACAAATTTAGACATGAAGTGGTTTGGTTAAAGTTTGAAGTCTCTTCTGGAATGTGAAGACCAGGCTGGATCACGGTTCTCCACAGGTTCTGCATTCATGGACCCTCAGAACCTTCAGTATTCCTGCCAGCATACGCATTGTCAGGTGACCCGGTTCTCTGAACTCACGAGTCAAAAATTAATCAGATTCTCCTCCAGTTCTGTTACATTTAACTGAATTTAAGAGCAGAAAGTTAAGTTCATCATAACAATCCGGAAAGTTTATTTATGTACGCTTTCTATTTTTTCTAATTTATTCTAAACAGAATATTTTGCTAACTGAAGCTTGGGGACTTCAACTGAGATCAACTAGAAAGACAAAAACGGGGCGAACCTTTGTGATCCAGGGCTGGCGCTTATTTCCGGGTCTGAAGGTGCGTAATATCGTCCTCATGTGGACGTGGAGCGTTTTATTTTGAAGGGATTCAGTGGCATTCGTGATTGGCTGGAATTGGTTGACGTCACATGACACAGGAAACACCCTTTGAGCAATTCGGCAGACTGAAAGAAGTTGTCGTTTTAAAGTTAAAATAATGGCTCTGGGTGACTGTTGGAAGCAGTTGTCGTGGTTTTATTATCAATATCTCCTGGTGACGGCACTCTACATGCTGGAGCCCTGGGAAAGAACCGTGTTCAGTATCCTTTTCTGACTCAACTGACCGCGGAAGTGAAAGTGAGCTAATATGCTAACTTTAGCCAGCGTTTCAGCTCTATTGCTGGGCTCATGATGCTAACTTGTTAACTTTTCTAACCAAACAATTTTATAGATTTCTGTGTTTTATTGGCGAATATAACATGCACAAATATCCGCCGTTGTTTTAGTTGGAAGTGTGATTTATGATTTTTGAGTTACTGAAAGCAACCCAAGTGTTCCGGTTAGTTTTTTCAGTTGGTTAAAAACAATGACAGTTCTGTGTAGAAAAAGGTTTAACGTGGTTGTTTAGTTGTCGGATGTTTACATTTGACAGAAGGTCAAGTATGTGTTTGAATAATATTATTTAACGTTTTAAATAATGGCTTCTGTGGAGTGTAAACGAGGCGGTTTGGATTGGGTGGAAAGCTAACTGGAGCTATCCAAAGTAGATCTCTGTGTCAACTGGACTGAAAGGTTTCCTTGAAAACGTTTCGCCCTCTCTCCAGAGAGCTTCTTCAGTTCTAAGTTTGCTGGGGCAGAGCTTGAACATCTAGCCCTGTGGACCATCGGCATGTTAATGGCCCGGGTGGTCACCTGAGAGTCCTTGGCACCCTGCCCTAGCCAATGGTCCACAGGGCTATATGTTCAAGCTCTGCCCCAGCAAACTTAGAACTGAAGAAGCTCTCTGGAGAGAGGGCGAAACGTTTTCAAGGAAACCTTTCAGTCCAGTTGACACAGAGATCTACTTTGGATAACCATGACCTGGATGAGTGAGAATCTACACAGACTAACTGGAGCTAATGCTAACAGACGGCTCGAACCAATTTAAGGGAAACTTTGGTGGTTTATAATTAAATATGTTATGTTAGTGGTATTTTACTGACCTGACTTATACACACCTTTTGTCACTGTGACGGCAGCGGTTGTGTGTGTGTGTGTGTGTGTGTGTGTGTGTGTGTGTGTGTGTGTGTGTGTGTTGGGGGTTCTTCCCTCAGGGGTAGGTGTGTTTGTTTTCACTGATTATCTGCTTCTTAGTTTCCTAGCGTGGTAAAACATGAATGACGTGCCGTGGAAGCTGCATTTTAACAGTTTCTGACTGTTTGTCCAGCCTGACTTTGATGTCAGGACACTTTGAAACAGCAGATTGATCTTCAGGAGCCGGGTGAAGAGCCAGAGTTGTGCTTGTGGTGCAGCTTGTGTTCTTATTTCTGTCTGCCGGAGCAGCACCGGGTTCCTCATGACGTCTGGTTACTCTGACCTGCTATCATCTTTATGGATACAGATGTTTCATCGGTCTAATCCCAGACCAGTAGATTCTCTGAAAACTGTCTCCTCTGCACCTCCTCCTTGACGCCTTTTCCTCAGACTCCCTGCTGATCTCGGTCGCTGGCATGGCCATTTACACCGGCTACGTCTTCATGCCGCAGCACATCATGGCCATTCTGCACTACTTTGAGGTGATCCAGTGACGCGGCAGCCCCCCACACCCCACGCCTCCCACGGGCTCTCTGTCCACCCCCGCCTGCCTCATCAGCCTGCTCGTGGTCCGGGTGCTTCAGACACTTCTCTCCTCGTCTTTTCCAAACAGAATCTTGAAGGTCAGAGGTCGCCAGCGGAAGGTGGCGGTGGGTGGCCGGACTGCTCAGACTGCTCAGAGCCCATGAGCAGGAGGTGGACTTTAACCCATCGCCTGTGTAACATCGTGTAAAGGGTGAGATTTAAGCCTCATCAGAGACGATGGGGAATTTTCAGCAGCAGCAGCAGGTCTGAACCGGCACCAGAAGCGTGTTGGTGGTGCTGGTGGTGCTGGTTCACCTGGAGTGAAACACTGGGAAACTTCTGACATGGTCAGAGATGCAACAGTTATTACATTTATTTAGGTTAAAGTGGGAGCCCACTGCAGCTCAGACCTGTCTATGAATAGTTCACCTGTTGGGGTCACATGACTGGGATCACATGACTGGAATCTGGCTCGTTGTTTTGGAGAAGCTAAATAACAGCGCTAACAAAGAAGAGAGAGTTTTCTAATTATATGTCTGTAGAAGGTTATTTAGCAGTAACAAAGATTTCCTCCGGACTGTCTCAGATCGGAACGGCGTGTAAATATTCTGTACATCTTTGTAAATTACGTAGTGACGTGTGGGCTAACGGAACGTTTGTGCTTCTTTGTTTTAAATCTTGCTGTACTGATGAAACTATTAAAGGGAGACTTTCAAACAAATACATGCTTGTTTGCTTTAAGATAAGATAGACTTTATTCATCCCACAGTGGGGAAATTCTTTTGTCTACAGCAGCAAAGGGGGTACGACAGAAACAGAACAGCAGTATGAAAGTAAAAAAACAAGTTGAATAAAGAAAAATATATATTAATGTAAGAAAATATTGCACAAGTAAAATAAAATTGCACAACAATTATATACAAGACCAGTGAATACCAGTGAGTAGTGAACAAAGACAGCCCTGTGTGGGTACATAAATACGTGTCACTATAGTGTTGTGTTGTACAGTCTGATGGCTGTGGAGAGAAATGACCTGCGGTAGCGCTCCGTCCTGCACTGGGGGTCTAACAGTCTAGTGCTGAAGGAGCTGGACAGGGCCTCTACCGTGTGGTGCAGGGGGTGGTGGGGGTTCTCCATGATGAATGTTAATTTGGACAACATCCTTCTGTCCGCCACCTCCTCGATGGACTCCAGGGTGCAGCCCAGGACAGAGCCAGCTTTTCTAATCAAATGACCTTCATTCAGTACAACAGCAGAAAAAGACACATTTAAGTCTGTGTGTCCTGGGAAGATCTTTCATGTTACTTTGTAAACATCTGGATCAGACAGGAAATGGCGTTCTGGTTACCAGTTAGCTTAGATGACACTGGTCACGTACGCATGCATGAAGGCTGCTGCTGGAATTTGACCTGGCCTGACCTTTGACACACGCGCCTCAGTCCTTTTTAAATCAGAACTGTTTCAAACAGTAGTTTGATGTAATTTGTGGTTGTTAGAACAGTCAGGTAACCGTCCTGTAATACCCTTAAAAGCTCTGGAGGCAACGAGGACAGGAGGTGACGTCATCATCCGTGATATTTAATAATTGGTCTCTGGTTTATTCTGGCTGAAGGCCGACCAATGAGAGCAGAGGATGGTGGTCACATGACCCTGAGAAGCCAAACAGTGATCATTTTCTCTAGTAACTAAAATAATGATTTTCTCTCTATTTTTTTGTAGTAATAGTTATTGTGGCAGCAGGAATGTTTGAATGTTTGTATTTTTGATGTCTAAAGCTGAGTAGCGCCACTAAAAACAGCTTTAAACACTTTAACCACCACCGAGGGAAACTGACCCTTCCGACTGCATGTGAAACGAGCTCCACCTGAGTTTCAACAGCTGCTTCCGGGATCGTGACCAACGTCACGTTCAGGGCGGCTGTGAAGGCAGACGTGAGGTCTACATGCTGCGGGCGGACGACTTAATGGCGACGTGTGCGGGGCGGAACTTAAATCTAGCGGCAAATACAAAGGTCTTGTTATTAGTGCGGGGAGACACGCCCACCCTGAGGACATCACATCCAGCACGTCTCACACATATACAATGTATCCGGAAGTTGGTTATCAAAATAAAAGTGGCACTTGGATTGTAATGACCAGGTTAGTTTTACTTTTCACAATTTGATAGTTTGATTTTAAGAAATTTGATTAAGAATATGCTGCCCCCGCGACCCGACCTCGGATAAGCGGTAGAAAATGGATGGATGGATTTTTAATTTTAGGTCGTTCGTTTACGTTCGTCTGGTGAGTTTATTTTGAAAGGCAAAGCGGAAGCTAACGTGTATAGTCATTCTAACTTGACGGTGTTTAATAAAGAGCTGCGGTGGAACTTTAAGAGCCACTCAGAGCACCGACGGAACCACCAGACAGGCCTAGAACTCTGCAGCTCTTCGGTTTGGGTCCCATGAGCGCAGCCGCTCAGGTGGTCCTCACAGCCGGGCTTCCTCTCTGTCTCAGTCCGCCCTCCGTCCAGCGTCGCCACGGACGTTAACATGCCGTTCATCGAGCCTCTGTCGGACGCAAACTTGGAGCGTTTGGCGCTGGAGCACATCATTCCGGCCCTGCTGTCGCACGGATTCTACTACGTTGACGGTCTCCTGGGGGATCCGGCTGGCGGCGCCGTGCTGGACCAGGTGAAGGAGATGCACCGCACCGGAAAGCTGCAGGACGGCCAGCTGGCGGGCTCCGCGCCGGGGATCCACCGCAGGAGCATCCGCGGGGACAAGATCGCCTGGGTGAGCGGCTCGGAGCGCGGCTGTGAGTCCGTGGGCTTCCTGCTCAACCTGATGGATAAACTGGTGTCCGTGTGCGGCCGCAGGCTCGGCGGTAGGACCATCCGGGAGAGGTCCCAGGTAAGACCGCGACCCGGGTCAGACCCTCTTAGAACTTAGACTTAGAAGCGGTGGATGTGAGACCTTCACGGGCCGGGATGGTTTAAATGAAACCACAGAAGAAGCTGCTGTTCCCAGCTGAGTGTGTGTGGGTGTTTGCGTCCCTTCCGGTCGCCCGCAGAGACACGGACACACCTTCTCAGGTGAAGCAGAACCAGAACCAGCAGACGTATCCAGTAAAAACACCAGTTTGGGTCTCAGGAGTCTTTTCTTCTCTGGATCTTTTAAAAACCTTCACAGATTCTGGTTAAACCTCCGGAGGGAAGCTGAGGGAACAACAGCGAGAGCACACACACACACACACACACACACAGCTGATGACGCTGCAGCGGTGCACATGGTCACGTACACACTTGGGCACTCCCAGTTATTCACTCCTCCTTAAAACACGCACGCGCGCACACACGCGTGTCTGATGAGCTACTTGAGCAGGGAAACGTGTCCGTCAGGTCTGAATCATCTTTATTGACGGAGCGGAGCAGACCCGTCCTCTGTTGTCGCGTCTCTTTTCTTCTTCGTTGGTGTCGACTACAGGCTGGCTCAGTAACAGAGGCCAGGCTCCGCCCCCCTGCTCAGCTGACGAGGCCAGAGCTTCCTGTTGTTTTTCACTTCCTGTCTGTTCCTGCTGGTTTTACGTTGCTGATGGTGATGAAGGTGATGAAGGTGAGGTGAGGTGTGCACGTTCCTCGCCGTCTGGCCCTGACCGCCCCCCCCAGCGAGGGTGTTCCAGTCTAAACCCTCATCGTGCACGCCATGCACGTGTAAACAGAGTCTGACGTCAGTGGGCTCAGCAGAGGCCTGTTTGTTGATGTTACGTGCACAGCCGTGCATGTGCTGACTGCAGGCTGGTTTCTGTAGACCAGCCTGGGCTCAGCGGTGACGCAGCGCTCTGATTGGCTGAGGGATGCGGGTGATTGCGTCACAATGAACCCTTTTGTCCCCACAAAGATGGAACTTTACAGACCCACTGTCGTTTTGTGTGTGTGTGTGTGTTTAGGCCATGGTGGCGTGTTACCCTGGAAACGGCGCCGGCTACATCAAACACGTGGACAATCCGAACGGCGACGGGCGCTGCGTGACGTGCATCTACTACCTGAACAAGGACTGGACGGAGGTGTGTTGGTGCATCATCAGCAACATGTCTGAGCTGCTTCTGATCGGCCTCGTTGATCAGGAGCACGGCGGCGTCCTCAGGATCTTTCCAGAGGGGAAGTCCTACGTGGCCGACGTCACGCCGCTGTTTGACCGGCTGCTCTTCTTCTGGTCCGACCGCAGGAACCCGCACGAGGTGCAGCCGTCCTACACCAGCCGGTAAGCAGGAAACAGCTGAGCAGTAGCTGATCCTGGAGCCTGATCAGAGACACACACACACACACACACACACACACACACACACACACACACACACACACACACACACACACACACACACACACACTCTCTCTCACGTCTGAGCGGGTTCATGTCCCTGCTCTCAGGTACGCCATCACCGTTTGGTACTTCGACTCTGTGGAGCGAGCCGAGGCCAAGAGACGCTTCAGAGCCATCAGAGGTATCACACACACACACACTCACTCACACACACACACTCACACACACACTCTTCAGGGGCTTACGCCTGGGTCCCGTTGCGTCCTCAGCTCAGTCTACGTCAGACTGAGGGAAGAGACAATTTGAAGGTCGTCCGTTTGAAGCTGAAACCAGTGGGAGGGTCAAAGGTCAGTGTGTGAGATGCAGGATGGGCTGGTGTGTGTGTGTGTGTGTTTGAGGTTCTGCTGCCCTGAACCACCACTCCTGTAGAGCTGGGACACGGGGGGGCTCACATACTTACCCCCTGCTGAGTACAGACCACTTGGTTAGGGACCCGTGGTCCAACCAGCCGGGGTTGTAGCCCCTGAGAGATGGTGTGTGTGTGTGTGTGTGTGTGTGTGTGTATATGTGTGCGGTCCTCCGCTCCACCCCAGAGATGGTCCAGGAACAGCCCAGCGTCAGGACCAGCAGGTGGTTCAGTCCAAACCAGCAGAACAAGGAGACCCAGGATGGAGCTCACCTGCAGGTGCTCCGCTCACCTGCAGGTGCTCCGTGCTGCTGCTCTTCTTCGGGGGGGTGAGGTCTGAGTCCAGGGTGAGGAAGAGGTTACCATGGCAACAGCACGCAGGCCAGACCTCACACCCTGAAAATGATCTGGACCGTAGGCAGACTCATTAAACCCTGCCCTCACCTGTCCTGCAGGTGAGCAGCTCCGGCTCATGGACCAAACGTCGCCGCCTGGTGGACAAGTCGGTGACCTGCAGGAGAAGGAACGTCATGTTTGAAAATGGACCAGAACATCTGGATCTGCAGGAGCTCCAGGCTGGACCTGGACCTGGACTTTAACACTGGACTCTGGACTCTGATGGAGACCAGCGGACTGCGTCACCTGAAGGGGGCGGGGCCAGAGCGCGAGCTTTACGGACTGTTTGGTTCTGGAGGAACTTCTGGAACCGTTTACACAGGAAAGCTTTTACCTGATTAAAGCTGATCAACATCCTGGCGATTCACTCACTGTCTCCACGGCAACGCAGCATGTCAGTAAAACAGCCGTCAAATTACAAAAGGTTCCTTTAAAACTTTATACCGAAACTGAAATATTCATAATAGTTAAACCGGAGAGGCTCCAATCATCTTCTAAACTTTTCCAGAAATAAATAACAATCTAGGCAATCTGACCTTCCGGTCGCTGCTGCCTGCGGCGGATGTTCAGTCTTTTTCTTTTTTACACCTTATCAATTATTTGTTTAAAAACCTTTAATCAGAGTCATGAAAGCACGTGCGAGGAGACAACGCTCATTTATTTTCTCTTTACTCCTAAATCTTGTAAAGCTTTCCTGAACTTTTAGTCTTTTTCTCGTCACGTTTTTACTGCATAGTTGCCTGAATCCACTGAATAAAGCCTATGAAACCTGCCCGTGTATATTTATTCCACAGCAACAAGTCACAGCCACGCGTCAAAACCAAAACCGGCAGAAAATTGTGCACAAAAAACACGAGTTTAATTTCTAATCAAAGATTCAACTTCCGGTTACCGTAACCACGAACTTTAGAACGAGGTTAAACGCACATTGATGATCCCGCACTTGACGCGCCTGATCAATCAAACATGAATAATTAGTGGCAGCCAACATGTATCGATCATCGATCATCGATCATCGTGGACATTCACGACTCACCTGCAGCGTCGCTGTTCGTCCTCTGGGCGTCGCTGTGGCTCCACAGTTCAGCCTCACTAAAAGTTGTTTTAATCTTTGTCCAAATATGACGCGCGCGCGCGCACACACACGCGGCCCTGCTCCAGTAGGACGACGGCCGAACTGGTCAAGGCTGTCCACTCCTGTCCTGGTTCCGGTCCCGTCCTCAGTGGGTGTGTTTAACGTGCTGCGGTCCAAACCCAGAACAGCACAAGGAGAAGCTGCGGTTCCACACCGGCACCTCGTCCCAGGTGAACAGTCTGCCAACCAACCAGAAGGCTGCTGCGGGTCTGGCTCCGCCCACTCACGGTGCCAGGAAGGTGCTGATGTGACAAACACAACCGTGGAGCTCACTTTTCCCAGTGAACCTGAACGCCACATCTCCTGAAGCGGCTCCAAACGTCTGGCTGCTTTTCCTCCTCCCGCCTGTTGGGAGCCGAGGAGATCAGACCCAGATGAAAAAAACATGACGTGTTCATCTCTAACGCTTTGTTTCATCATCCGTCCATCAGCCATGATGAAAGGCTGCTCGTTACGCCTCCGGTCAGCGACGGACGCGCCGGATCTAAATTTCTCATCAGACCTTTTTACAGAGACGGACAGCCAGAGGTTATGAGGAGCTCTCTCTCTCTCACACACACACACACACGCACACACACACACACACCAGCAGCGCCTGTGATCTATGATTCATGTGCGCTCATTTAAAATAGTGTGAAATATTTAAAGTTGGCGGCTCGGCTGAGGGTCAACGCGCTGACCTCCCCTCTCGTGTGGCTGGGGTGGGCTGGGGTGGGGGGGGCGGGCTCACATTTATCGTCCGGTTTTTCCACCGTTTGTCACGTGGAGACGAGGATGAGTGTCGTCAAACAGAAAATGAGTCTGGGACATGAGAGATGGGACTTCTGATGAAAGATGCTGAACTGGGTCAGAGACCGGGACCGGGACCAGACCCCGACGAGCGTCCCGCTGGTTCTGAGAGGCCACCAGAATGGCTCAGGAGTGGGACTTTCAGCTGGCTGACCCGACCTGCTCGGGTCAGCTGGAGGAGGCCGAAGGTTCTGTGTCGGTGACGAGGGTGAGATGAGCAAACGTGTCAAACAGAAGAAATGATGCCAGCGAGTAACAAACTTGAGAGAATTTTATTATGAATATGGCACCTGAGAGATGGCGTTACAGAGAGAACCACGCGTGACATCGTCCTCCCACCCGTGCAAACGCTAAAAACCACATTTGCCCGTTTGCAGCTTCATTCCTACGTGAAAAAGACGTTAAAACAGAAAGGGCGGGCGCTCGGACGTTAGCATGGGTTAGCCGCGAGCTAGCTGCCTCTGCTGGGAGGGCAAAAAACAGAAAAGTAGCATGGTTGTCTCTTTTTGAATATTTTAATCTGTTTGTATTTAGAATCTGATAACACTGTTAACACTGATAATAAGTCCCCTCTCGCCCGTATTTCAGTTACTTGGCGCCAAGTTCCTCATAAAAGAATCTGTATAATTGTACAAGAAAGAGTTAAAAACACAGACACAGTTTCTTCACAGGTAAATGAAGTGATTCTTCAATATTTGTCATCTTTAAACACTGAGATTAAAGTCTTTTAAAATCACCAGCAGACTTTTCCATTTTTCCACATTAAAACACAGAAAAACATTGAACAGCTGAGCGGCTGTTTGCGTGTCGTTACATGTGGGTGTATTTCCTGGTCTCTGAGTTTAAGCCCCTCCCACACCCGCCAGAGACCCTCCACCACGAGGCCGAAAACCCACCAAAAGTAGAAAAGGGTGCGATCGGGAGGAGCGCAAGCTCCCGGTTCAACATTCAGCCGGTGAAGTCACATTCCTGCCTCGGACACAAACACAAAGAAATCTGCTTCCTTGACGACTGGTTTGCTTTTGGACGTTACAGGTTGGTTCGGAGGGTCAACGGAATCATCAACCAAAACATACAGAATTCTTTAAAAGAACGCCGGACGGAATTTAAAAAAGGGAGCGTCACGTGAAACACACTGAACTAATCTTCTAAACATGCAGTTCAGGTTCCAAAACACCTATAAAAATAGATTTATAGTGTCAAGTTTTTTTTCGCCTTTTAGTTTCTTTAGAAATCTTGAAAACGGTCGTTATTGTGTCTCCTGAATTGGTTTTTTTTTTCCGTCTTTCCCGTGAATCACTCGTTTAACTTTGAAATTGATACGGGAAGTCAGCAAGAACCAACGAAATACACCCAATGCACACAGGAAGCCCCAGGGCATTCTGGGAAAGGGGCCACGGCCGGGGAGCTGCGGCGCCGCGCCGGGCTCCTCCGGCCACAATTCCCAGAATTCCTCAGTGGCAGAAACATGGCTCCATTAACCTTTGAGCTAGTTCAAGAATCTTTTATCTCTGAGAGAAGGACAAGATAAAGAGGTTTGCTTCAGACTACACAACAGCGAAAAGCAACAGCAGAGAGAAGAAGAAGAGGAAGAAAAAAAGGCTACAAGGACAAAAAGGAAGCAGCGAGAAAACGGTGACCCCACAAAGCCGCTTTTGGTTTTTGCAAAGGCCACCAACACGAAATTCCACAGACCTGGACTGGCTTCACTAAGACTGCAGCAGAGGGAGGCCGCGAGGGGCGGGGCTTCAGCCCACAGAGCCCGCCCACCGCCCCTCCCCCACACTAGAGAGAGCACAGAGAAGACAAAGGACGAGAACGGCTACGGTAGCTCAGGATATACTGCATATAGTCAACACACAGAGAGAAGTCGCCATGAAAGACACGAAACACCGAGAACACGTTAAGCACAGTCAGAAGGGTGGAGGCAGGAGCCAGGGCCGCCAGGAGCGCCGCCCGTCAGCCGCTGGCCAGTCTCCGCCCCTGGCCGGACCGCGGCGGGGGGACAGGGACGGTCACAGTGCTCCCAAAACAGCAAACGTTCTTTTTTGGCAACAGAGGAAGAAGAAAGAAACACAGACAGACAGACAAAAGACGCTTTACTCCTCAAAAAAGAGTTTGTGTCGTTACTGGATTGATTGTTTGATAGACTGATTGAAAATGCATGTTTTTATTACAATCTCCTTACTGATATGTATTTTTTAATCACAGGGCTCGGCGATGGGATGGAAGAAAGTGGACCGAGGGAGGCGGTTCTGGTTCAGGAAGAAGACCACGGCGAGGAGGAGGAAACGGGAAGTGGTACAAAAACATTCGTTTTCAAGTTAGCGCGTTAGCTTCAGCCTGGCTGAGGGTTAAAGTGAATCGCGGAGGATGCAGATGTGCTGGAACCTACGTCTCCACCAGCAAAGTCCACACGCGCGTCTGCGCCCCCGTGTGCTCAGACAGCAGCTCCGCGCCTGCCGCCGAGTCCGAGGTTTGAAGGTTTTTGCTGCGTTTCCGACGTTCCTGAAGATCAGACGAAGAAAAGAAGTGTGGAAACGACTCCCCCTCCAAAATAAAAGCATGGAATTCACTGAGGAGGTGTGGGCTGGGTGACAGCACCCACATCAGCCAGCTGAATCAGGGTTACTGGACGCTCGCTAGCACCATGAGTCTGCGGGGACGCACACGGATGCAGCCAGTGAGGAGGCCTTCACCAAGGCCTGCAGGTAAGCTCCTGGCAAACAGAGGAAGTGGTAACATTCGAGAATTCACAGGTCATTACCCGGCAGAAATTGCTTTTTTATTCTTTTTTTTCTTCTTAATGCTTGATTTGTAAGTTAAATCTGAGCTAGAACACTTTGTAAAAAAGGAGGAAAAAGAAACAAACCTGCATCAATTCCCTAAACTATTCCCTCAAACTGAGAAACAGCCTCAAAAACCTTTTTCCAAAAGATTATCTCTGAGAGAGCGCCCCCCGCTGGCTCCCACAAGGTCTGCGTTCAAGCCGGAGGGAAACCACGGCGTCCCTGCTCCGTCCTCTCCGCTCCAGGTCCCGGCCAACAGGCCGGACCCTAAGAGTGACCCCGGCGGGCTCAGGTCAAGGCAAAAAAAGGCAAAAGGAAGGACGTTTGTTCATCTGTTGGAGGAGAAAGAAAAAGGTCACCAGAAGCGAAGAGAGGAGGGAAGGAGGAGAGACGAAGCTGGAAAAGGTCTTGGGGAGTCTTCGGGTGGAGTACACAAGCTCGGTAGCTCAGGTTCAAAGTGCTGGAGTACGATTTCCTGTGCTGAGCGGTGCAGGAACACAGTGTGGTGGTCTTCAGCTCAGTCCTCCTTCCTCTCCAGGGCCGCCTGAGTGCTGTGGATCCCGTTGCTGTAGACGGGGAAGGGCAGCGTGGAGAACAGTCCCTCCGCCGTGGTCAAGACGTTGGCCGACGCCATCTGGCCCCCCAGGCCGCCGTTGGCCGCCGTGGCGGCCGGAGAGCCCACGAAGGGGCTGGCGGCCGCCGCCGCCGACATGTTGAGCCTGTGCACGTGGTGGTAGAGCATCTCCATGGGCGTCTTGGGGTCCAGGAAGCCTGGACCGTCCACAAAGTTCATGGCGGCGTTGGGCAGCAGGTTGCCTTGGGCCATGGCCAGGCTGACGTCCGCCGGCGCGTACCTGATGGTGCCGGTGGTGTAGACCCGGGGGGAGGCGGTGCTGGCGGGGGGGCCCGCCACCCGGTGCACCAGGGGCAGCACCACGTTCCCCGCCTGCAGACGCTGCAGCGCCTCCAGGTCTCCAGAGTAGAGCAGCGAGGAGGCGGAGGAGGCGGAGGAGGAGGACACAGGCGTGGTGGGCGTGCCTTGCTGCTTGTCCCGCGGGGAGGCGGACAGGGGCGGGGACAAAGGGTCGGCAGAGGAGGTGCTCGAGGGCGGGGCTAAACTGGAAGCTGAGGAAGGGGCGGAGCTGCCGTTGTAGGGGAGCTTCCTCACCCCTCCCTCGGTCCCGGGAGGGGTGAGCACCGAGTCCGGAATGCTCACCTGGAGAGCGCCTCCCTGGGGGGAGGGGAAGCTCGGGTGGCCCCCCGGCGGGGCAGGTTTGGAGGTCATGCTGTAGGGGGACTCGTTCCTGGAGATCTCCCGGTTGGGGGGGTAGTTCCAGATGCTGCTGTCGTTGTCAAAGTTGATGGGTTCGCCCATCTCCGTCTTGATCTTCAGGACGGAGGAGGCGGGGGCGGCGCCCTCTGGGGACGCGGCTGAGGGGAGCAGGGAGGAAGTGGGCGTGGCCTGGGAGGGCTCGGCTAACTGAGCGCCGTCTCCTATGGCGATGGGGCTGGGGGAGGTGGAGAGGCGGAGTCTTCTGCTGCGCGAGCCGTCCCACCTCTGCACTTTCCTCCTCTTGCGCCGGCTCTGGAGTTTGCCTCCTGAGCCGGTGCTGTCGTACTCCGCCAGCCCTCCCTCCTGCTCCTCCTCCTCCTCCTCCTCCTCCTCTGATGAAGAGCTCTGGGCGTTGTGCAGGTGCACTTCTTCACCGTCTCCATAGTGCTCCACCTTAATATGAAGCCCAGCCAGAGTGGTCAGCCGTCCGATGGCGCCCAGCCCCCCCAGGCCTGATAACCTGCCCAGCCTCTCTGCTCCTGCTGCCGCCTCCTCCTGCTCCTCCACCTCTCCATCTGAAGCTTCTGGACTGTCCTCGCTGTCCTGGCTCTCCGGGTTACTGGAGCTGTCTCCTTCTTCCTGGAGCTTCACCTCCTGTTGGCTGGAGCAGCGTGGAGCTCCAGGCTGCTGCTTCCTGTCGGCCTCCGCCTCTTCTCCACCCTCAGGGCCTGGTTTCCTCTCACACTTTGTGTTCTCGGTGTCTGTGGAGACATGCAGGAACACGAGCGCCTGGGTCAGGACATGAACTTTTGTGGCTGCTGGTGGATCTCCACCAGCTTGGCTCATGACCAGATTCACACAGAGCTAATAAAACACGCTACCAGCCCCCTGCTGCCCCCTACAGGCCGCAGTGGGAAACAGGAAGGAAGCTGCTCGCTAGCATCACGCTAACGTCTCTGTGGCGGTGTGTTTGGTGCCGCCCACGTGTCCGTGAATGTTGTGTGTGAGCGCCGTCCAGCCTTGTTCACGCTAACACGCTCTCCTGCCAGCAGAGGGCGCGGCCAGCAGCTGCACGCCGCCAACGCCGCCGGCTGCAGGCAGGTGGAGCGGAGGGTTTACGGGCTGAACCAGACGTCCATAGTTTATGTCCCTCAAGTCAAACTAGCTGTTCTGGGTCAAAGGTCAGAGGTCGGATGCTCTGAACACTTCAGGCGCCGCCGCACAGCAGCTGGTGTCACATGACCGCCGATGGC
>JABWDL010000138.1:12500-15000 GCA_015343265.1 Pao palembangensis | reverse complement strand
CCACAGGGCTATATGTTCAAGCTCTGCCCAGCAAACCCAGAACTGAAAAGCTCTCTGGAGAAGAGGGACCAAGCGTCTTAAGGAAACCTGACAGTCAGTTGACACAGAGATCTACTTTGGATAACCCATGACCTGGATGAGTGAGAATCTACCTGAACATCTTTGAAGCCTGAAGCGTTTTCATTCAATATTAATACAGGAACCTTTCAGTTCTGGTGGAACTGCAATAATAGATTGCAGGAACTTTTTAGTTCTGGGGAACCATAATAATGGGCCTGGGAACCTTTTGAGTTCTAGGGGAACCATAATAATGGGCCACAGGAACCTTTTTAGTTCTGGAGGAACCATAATAGTGGTATAGGAACCTTTCCCAGTTCTGGGGAACGTAGTGGAAGCAGCTGTCCTGAGTGCAGTTCTGCACCAGATCCAACAGGAAACGCTAACTTGAAAGCTGGACTCGGCTGTGGTCCGGAAGGTTCTGGGAACTGACCCGTGGGAACGTCGTTACTGGACCTGCTATTGTTGGGACCTTTGTGTGGAGATGAAGAAAAGGCAATAATAAATGGCGGGCGTGGGGGTCCGCCCGACAGCGCCCGGCTAAAAGTTCCATCTGAACAAACCGGGCCAGGATGGACGGATCAATCCAGGTATTGTGACGGAGGAGAGGCGGCGGGGAGGCTAATGCCTGGCGGAGATAACAGCACGCTCTGTTCTCCAGGAAAAAATCACCCGGCCCTACTCATTCTCTTACAAAACTCATCCTCCAAATGGGCTGTAATAGCAGCCCGCTGGCCGTTCTAATAAGCTCCGCATTCAGGATCCTTCGCCGCCGCCGTTTATCGCCCACAACAAAACAAAGGTGTCTGCCATCATGCACACTGTCTGGTATCGACCAGCTCCTGATGCTCATCAGTATCTGGACCGGCTGCAACCATGGTCTGGCTAACTGGTCCTGCTGCTCTAACTGGTTCTTACTGGTCTAACTGGTTCTTACTGGTCCTGCACAGATCTATCTGGTTCTTACTGGTCTGTGGTTCTTACTGGTCCTGCTGGTCTATCTGGTTCTTACTGGTCTAACTGGCTCTTACTGGTCCTGCTGCTCTAACTGGTTCTTACTGGTCCTGCTGCTCTAACTGGTTCTTACTGGTCTAACTGGTTCTTACTGGTCCTGCTGGTCTAACTGGCTCTTACTGGTCCTGCTGCTCTAACTGGTTCTTACTGGTCCTGCTGGTCTAACTGGTTCTTAGAGTGGTCACTGGTCTATCTGGTTCTTACTGGTCCTAACTGGCTCTTACTGGTCCTGCTGCTCTATTTGGTTCTTACTGGTCCTGCTGGTCCTAACTGGCTCTTACTGAATCACTGCTGCTCTAACTGGTTCTTACTGGTCCTGCTGCTCTAACACGGTTCTTACTGGTCCCTGCTGGTCTAACTTGGCTCTTACTGGTCCTGCTGCTCCTAACTGGTTCTTACTGGTCCTGCTGGTCTAACTAATTCTTACTGGTTCTTACACTGGTCACCTGCTGGTCTAACTGGGCGTGCCTGTTCTCTGATAGGCGATCTTCCAGGTCATGTTGGCCGAATTGTGAACATCGACAGTCGATCACCGGGACCTCTCGTTGAGGTGGCGGGGCAGAGCCACCGCCACCATACCCGCGATCTGATTGGGCACCCGGCGGCTGTGAGTCCGCGCGCCATCACAATCATGGCCGGCCCGTGACGTGGATCACCTGAGGGGGGACAGGTGGGCGTGGTCACACATGCTCGGCCCTGCTGGACGACCTTGGACTCACCTTGTATCCTGAGGACTTGATGTGAACGCCTCTCTTGGTGAGCGTGGACTTCATCCTGATGAAGAAGGATCGTTCCAGAGTGTTGTCAGGGGCCAGAAGACTGGGACTGCTGGACTCCACTGACACACACACACACACACACACACACACACACACACACATACACACACACACACACGCGTGGTTAATCTCACAGCTGCTGTCCATCATCTGAGATCCAAACATCAACAGCTGAGATCAGAAACCAAATCAAAGGAGACAGGAGCCTCACACACATAGAAACCGCCTCCTTTCTGAAGGAGCCAATCAGAAAAGACCCGATAAAAGCCAGACAGGAAGTGGTTGTCATGGAAATCACACGCCATGTATCAGCCTTCCATTGGTCACAGGAAGTAACCCAAGAGAACATCTGGCCGGCGTGATGGATCAGATCGCATCGGCACCCAGGTGTCTCATCATGACCCTCAGGTCCAGGTGAACCAGGTGGGTGCTGGGACACAGTTAGCGCTAGCGTTAGCGTCCTCGGGAACAGAAACGGAGGAAACTCCTGGATTCAAACTGTCTACTTTCATGTTTGTGTCTTTTTCAAATACTGACACACACACACACACATGCGCTACACACACACCCATGCGCACACACACATCTTACCCATACACACACACACACACACACACACCATGCACACACACACACACACACTCACACAC
>JABWDL010000138.1:0-7500 GCA_015343265.1 Pao palembangensis | reverse complement strand
CCCTTCTCTCCGTTTCTTTGGACAAATTAACATTGCTAAGCGCTCGAGCACATTCCAACACGTCCCTACATCCCCCGCCGCTCCTCCTCCTCCTCCTCCTCCCATCAGTCTCTCCAGACAAATTAACACAGGAGGACAAACACCTTTGTCCTCCCCCTCCCCTCCTCAAATTAACTCCATGAACGTGGACGGCGTCCACATCAAGACGCCGTCCTCCTTGCTTCTGACTGCTCACGTCTTTATTTCTCTCTCACCTCGGGGCCAGTCATCCCTCCATCCTTCACTCCAGACACACTGACCACATGTACGGTCTGTCCTCTCCTCCTCCGTTAAAGTCAAAGAAAGAGACACACAGAGGACCCCCAACACACACACACACACACACACACACACACACACACACACACACACACACACCCCAGCAGCGATCAGCCCGCTCTAAATCTGCGGCAGATCTAATTACGGCGGCGTCTCTGAAGACCCTGACTGCGGCGGAGCCAATCTTCTCCTCCTTGTTTGAACAGACTGATGAACTGAGGGACTCGATGGATATCAAGTCATTTTGTTTAATTTATAAATGGATTTTCCGTTAATACTTAAATTATCTTCAGCATGAGAGAGTGAGTGAGAGAGAGAGAGAGAGAGAGAGAGAGAGGGAGGAGCAACCATCTGGAAGTTCTGAACATGCAGGATGGACTCAGGTTGCTACCAGCTCGAAGCTGAACCATGAAGACCCTGGAGGTCCCACAGAAGGTCTGAGCCAGCTCTGAACCTCCTGGACCATGAAGACCCTGGAGGTCCCACAGAAGGTCTGAGCCACCTGAGCCAGCTCTGAACCTGCAGGTGAGTCTGGACCAAGGGGAGCTGGATCTCCTTACCTGGCTCAGGGGTCTCGGAGTGCGATGACGAGGAAGCCGAGGACGCTCCGTCTTCGTTGATGGCGCCCTGGGACAGAGACGCGCCCCTTCCTGGCGGGAGCTTCATGCCCAGCTGCTCGGCCATCTCCACGTGGTCGCCTGGGTGGATGTAGTCGAAAACACCGCTGCCCGTCAGCTCCACCTGCACACAACACACACCAGCTTAGCGCCAGCTCCGCGGGGGCGGGGCCAGGAGTCACCTGGACAGGTCACCTGACCACAGGTGAGCTTCAACAGAGCCCAGCGGTGGCTCCACAGCACTGCTCCTCCTCTTCCTCAGTTCTTCCTCACGTGGAATCAATCTTTTTATTCATGAACACAGAGTCCCTTCACCTGAAAGACTCTCATTAGCCGAGGCTGAAGCGGATTTGTCTTCCCTAATTGGGGATGAGAGGAGGGAGCGCCGCCGCTATCGCAGCATTACACACACACACAGACACACACACACACACACACACACACAGACACACAGTATTTCTGAGCAACAAACAATCATCAACAGACGTGTAAAAGAAAATATCTTTTCATTGTTAATGTGGTTATGCGTGTGTGTGTGTGTGTGTGTGTGTGTGTGTGTGTGTGTGGAGGTTTTTGGGGTCCGCTGAGACTAAAGGGATTACATGGGTGTAATCCCTTTAATAAGAAATCCCTTTAAGGCAATTTGGTCCCCTCATAAAGTCTCATCTGGAGCAGAAAGTGATGATTAAGAAATGAGACTGCTCACACACACACAAACACACACACGCACGCACACACACGCGCAGGTGCACCATGGGAGTTAGTGTTCATGTTTACACATTACAGTACTAATTGGATTTACATCGCTCTTCCGTGAAACAACGCGCAGGCTTTTAATCAAAGAAAACTCGACTACTATTTTACAGGATGTAGCTGGAGGGAGAAGACGGTCGCCGTGGTAACAGAGCCGTCCTGCCGTCGTCTGGAAACACTTGTTTGACTTTCAGATGTTGCGTGATAGAAACAGCTGCTGAAATGATGTTTCCCCACGTTAGCGTCTGGAGGTCATGTGATAAAACCCGACCAATCAGCTCCAGCCTGGAACGTGTTCGTCTCATCCGTGGCTCCAGGATTAGGACGTGTCCCTGACTGAGAACCCCAGAAGCATCAAAAGAAGAAGACAAACCATCATCTTCATCGTCTGTCGGCACAAAAACACCCATTAATGTCCTTTTACTTGATGAAAAACTCAAGAAAAGTGAAAAAATTGAATCAATTTCTTGCTTTCGGGATCATATTTTAATCAACATAGAAAGGTTAAACACACACACACACACACACACACACACACACACACAAACATTTTTGAAAACAGTTAAAAAAACTGAGTTTGACTTTGCAAAGTACTAATCAAATAAATTGATGTTGGCTCGCGGGGTTGAGAATTAATTAGAGCATTAAACATTAGCTAAGTGAGGTAATATTCCAAGTTTGATAGTTCATAATTACTCTGCTGTTAATGACTCACGCGGCGTCGGCCTCCGCTCGAGCGGCGAGGAGAAATGACGGACGCGAGCGGAGAGCGTGGAACTCGCTTTCCTCCTTAAATGATGAAACAAACGCATCTTCAAGATCAGAGCTCAGACAGCAACACCTTGACTGGAGAAACCCAGCAAATCAGCCAGCCTGTGCTTCAGGCTCGCGCACGCACGCACGCACGCACGCACACGCACGCACGCACACGCACGCACACACAAGCACATTTTCCTTGTCAACAGCTCAGAGGATGACAAATGAACGGTTCATTATGAACTGTTTGCCACTCACTGTGTGTGTGTGTGTGTGTGTGTGTGTGTGTGTGTGTGTGTGTGTGTGAGACGGAGTGTGTTTGACTCAGACCCTGATAGATGGTGATTTATTAGGTAAAACAAAACACAAACCTGTGAAAGCAATCACATCACCCTGGCGAGAGACAGAGAGTGTGTGTGTGTGTGTGTGTGTGTGTGTGTGTTTGTGTGTGCGTGAGAAAGAAAGAGAGAGGGCGATGGACAAAAGTTATTGGAAGAAAAGAGGCGTTATCTCACACCAGAGTTTGTAGGTTAGTGACTCCCTCTGGTGGCCGGCTGCACCAGTCCATCATAAGCCCCGCCCCCTGGCCCAGGCTGATGCTTCAGTCGTCGTTTCTTTTATTCTTTGACTTCCCAAATTACGCAACAAAAACTAAGCCGTGCCGATCACAGAGCAGTGACGACTAACGAGGAAAGCTTGGTTGGCAACATTAGCCTCTGAGCGTAAACCCCAGCAGGTGGCGCTACAGAGCCTCCCAGCACGTCGGGTCCTTTGAGCGTGAAGCTAATATGCTAATGCCGGAGCCGTCCTTTGTCTCAGAGCCGCTCAGAGTTCTAAGAACCTGGAAATCTCTTCTGTTCTCACAGCAAATCTCTCAACAATGGCCGTCTTTGAAGGCTCAGAACAAGGACCCCCGACGCTGATAAGCTGAGCATCCACCGTCCAAACAAGAGGGCCAGTCCCTGTCCCCCAGTGCATTATGGGACAGCGATAAGGACACAATAGCGGAGCTGCGTTTATCGTGTTCCTCATGCTAATACATGCGCGGCTGCACGACGCAGTTATTGAAAACATTTCATCTGCTAGAGCGTTAATGAGTAATCCAGTGTCAGGTGTGTGTGTGTGTGTGTGTGTTGGTGCTCTGACATGATGTGAGAGTCAGCACTGATACTGGACACACTCAGGTGTGAGGGCAGGACAGCGTGGGACGAAGGCCGTCTCCCTCAACTTCGGGAAGAATCCAGAAGAGCTGCTGAGGACCAGGACTCAGAGGACCCACATTCATGTGCTAGCAGAACCAGCAGCCTGGCTCTGCCTGGGTGTGTCTAGTTTTACACAGGCTGGTCTGCTACACACAAGTTGAAACTGTTGTGTGTGTGTGTGTGTGTGTGTATCTGCAGGGCAATTAACTGAGCTGCAATTGAAATGCATCGCTGCAGCAGCCCATTGTGGCCCCAACAAAACTTTAAAACACACACACACACTCTCAGTGGTGTTCCCTCAGGATCTCCACATTCAGTCGCTGTGACCTTGACGAGAAAAACAAACTGCTTTTCTCTCCCCCGTCTTTCTGTCTCTCTGTTTCTAACTCGTCTTCTTCTGTTTTCTGATTCAGACTCACACGGTTGGTTCTTCTGCAACACCTCACAGGTGGAATCGCTCTGGATCCGGATCCGGATCAATATCCGCATCCAGGTCCAGATCCAGGTCCAGGTTTTGCTGGACCTGGAGAATCTGCTTCTTTGTGATTTTTCTCAGGATTCAGACGTGAAGTTAAACTGTGAATCTGGGGTTAAATATTTGGGGTGGAACTCCGCCCTCTGGTGTGGAGGCAGGTGCGGGTTAGGGTTAGGGGGCGGCGGGGACCTGGCGTCCCCTCAGTATGTGAACAACAGGCAGCTGCTGCGTGCTGGACTGCGTGATGATGTCGGCGTTGTCTATTAGATCAGGATTTGGGGAACACGAGGCGTGCTGGATATCTGAGTGTGATCTGAGGACAATCTGGGCTCCAAACAGAGAGCGAGACGCCGCTGACGGAGCAACGCCGCTATCTGAAATGAGTGTTTGTTTTCAATTTCACATTCCAGCTGATTTCTTCTGGATTGAGGCTCTGAGAGGTTATTACTGACAGCGTGTGTGTGTGTGTGTGTGTGTGTGTGTGTGTGTGAGATGCATAATTGAAAGCAGAACATGCAGACTTGTGTTTTTCGACGGGGGGGAGCTCCACATTTATGTTCTGTCAAACATCTTTAATGACTCTGATTCAGTCGAGTGTTCCAATAATGGCCCGTTTAAAGGGGCCATATTTCCCACAATGCACCTGTGCAGGTGTCGGACCTTGTCCATCATGCACGTTAGTGTCGAGCAGAGGTGTGCGCTGTAGCCCCGCCCATCTGGAGGTAGGCTCAGCATCAATCGTTCCCTCTGATCAAAGACCCATCAGAATTTATGTCTGAAGAGAGCAAATAAAGAGGAGTTTCAGTCTGGCACTGGTAATTAAACTGCCTGTGCAGGAGCGTTGATAACAGTCACATGATACAGGGGGGAGGGGCAGGATGAAGCCAGGACAGGAAGTTAGGAGCCGCCGCAGAAGAAAGGGATGATGGGACAAAGGAGGTTATTCAGTGAATGAAACTGGCAATGATGGAGGTGGTGCTGAGGTCACTGACAGGAAGTGGCGTGCATGCTGGGACAGGGGCTGTATGGACGACCCCCCCGCCCTCAATTGTGAGAGCGCCGTCTCGCGTGTCCCATCATCCACCGTGAAGCGTTCAAGGACCGTTTGAAAAGTTTCAGTTTTCCTATCAAAACAAGAAACTAATCAAATTTCCTTCTCAACTTTAATCCCCTACAGTAGGCCGTGTGTGTGTGTGTGTGTGTGTGTGTGTGTGTGGGACCTCTTTTTTTCTGTTCGTGCTGTTTTTTTCATGTGTGCCGAGCTAAGACATTGAAAAACATGAGATGTTTCCCTCACCGCGTCTCTGCCCATGTGTTTCATTGAAAACTATTGATCTACACACACACACACACACACACACACACACACTGTGTTTTGCTGTGTTCACCTGTATTTGTCTCCAGGTGACAGATTGTGGGAAGTGGAGGCGGTGAGCAGCAGAGGTCAGAGGTGACACACCTGATGTTTCAGGTGAACCACAGTCATCTTTGATTCAACATGTATGTGCTGTTCACGACGCCGCAGAAGAAGCAGCAGCAGCAGAAGAAGAAGCAGCAGAAGAAGCAGCAGCAGCAGAAGAAGAAGCAGCAGCAGCAGCAGAAGAAGAAGAAGCAGCAGCAGCAGAAGAAGAAGAAGCAGCAGCAGCAGAAGAAGAAGAAGCAGCAGCAGCAGCAGAAGAAGAAGCAGCAGCAGAAGAAGAAGAAGCAGCAGCAGCAGCAGAAGAAGAAGCAGCAGCAGAAGAAGCAGCAGCAGAAGAAGCAGCAGCAGCAGCAGCAGCAGAAGAAGCAGCAGCAGAAGAAGCAGCAGCAGCAGCAGCAGCAGAAGAAGCAGCAGCAGAAGAAGAAGCAGCAGAAGAAGCAGCAGAAGAAGCAGCAGCAGCAGAAGAAGCAGCAGCAGCAGCAGAAGAAGAAGCAGCAGCAGCAGAAGAAGCAGCAGCAGCAGAAGAAGCAGCAGCAGCAGCAGAAGAAGAAGCAGCAGCAGAAGAAGCAGCAGCAGCAGAAGAAGAAGCAGCAGCAGAAGAAGAAGCAGCAGCAGAAGAAGCAGCAGCAGCAGCAGCAGCAGAAGAAGCAGCAGCAGCAGCAGAAGCAGCAGCAGAAGAAGCAGCAGCAGCAGAAGAAGCAGCAGCAGAAGAAGAAGCAGCAGAAGAAGCAGCAGCAGCAGAAGAAGCAGCAGCAGCAGAAGAAGCAGCAGCAGCAGCAGCAGCAGCAGCAGCAGAAGCAGCAGCAGCAGCTAAATAACCTTTACAACGTGAAACGGCGTTATCACACTCCTCGTAACGAGCAGGCGGCGTTAAAACCTCCGGCCGCACGTCTGGCTAATCTCTGATGGGGATTCATTATAGATAGAAGTGAAGCGTAATGACATTTATGATTTAAATATGACCTGTGCTCTGACTCCCAACGAGCCTTCATCACCTGAAACACAGGAAGTGACGGACGTTTCACCTCCAGCTGCTGCTTCATTCAACGCAGGAATGAAGCAGGCGGAGCTCGCCAGCGTGTAGCTGGAGCACACGTTGCACATTAAGGCCAGGGTGGTGGTGGTGGTGCAATCTGTGTTCTGGCCTCTAGATGTCACCAAAAACTACAGCAAAAATAAAAGTGGATTAAAGCCTGAACGCGTTGGCTTCCACTGCCAACTAACCAGTCAACACTTATCTGTATTCTCCATCCATCCATCCATCCATCCATCCATCCATGTTCTTTAATCATCGCTCGTCTCTCTCCCTTATTTTTTTTTTATAACGTTTTAATGTTTCATGATGGTTTTCTTGAGCTTCGAATTAGCTTTCTGTATTGATTATGCATTATTTTCTTGATTACAGGGGAGGCAGGACATCACACACACACACACACACACACACACACACAGAGGAACACAATACAGCTTTAAAGCAGACCCATGTGCACAAATCCATCACTATAATCACCCATCAATTTATGTGTTCTCTGCATTTAAGAAGCAGATACTTTTGTCACATCCAAACACACACACACACGCACACACACACACACAGAGCAGTGGTCACATGGAGTTATGCTGACACGGCCCAGCATCTGCTCGGCGGCTCCAGAATGACACCGATTTGCACTTAAATGAGCGGATTTAAGTGGCGCACCGCCATTACCACTCGGCCATATGTGATCCAATGTCTTTATCCTGCATTACACCCAGAGGGATGAGAGAGATGAGAGGGAGAAGAAGAGAGGAGTGACAAGAGACGGACGGGAGAGAGAACAAGAGAGGCAGAGATGGCAGAAAATAGATGGATGAGTAATGAAAGGATCAGGCCAGCAGCCAGGGTCCACGTGAGTCCTGATCCAGTTCTGGAGTCCAGGTGCAGATACACACGCCTGTCACCTGTGTGATTTCAACACG
>JABWDL010000136.1:0-27836 GCA_015343265.1 Pao palembangensis | reverse complement strand
GGAATGTAGAATTCCCCCTGTCACTTTTCAATTGGATCAGTCTCAACCAGTGTATATACCACAGTACAAAGTTTCACCAGAGGCCACAGAAGGATTAAAAGACACTATTAGAGGCCTCCTACAGGCAGATGTAATAAAACCAACACGCTCCCCGTGGAACACACCCCTACTTCCGGTCTTAAAGGCAGACGGGAAGTCTTACAGAATGGCACATGATTTACGAGCTATTAATGCTCTGCTTTTGGAACACCCTCAACCGGTTCCTAATCCACTCACAGCCTTGTCAGCACTCAGACCGGAGCACCAATACTTTACAGTGTTTGATTTGGCAAATGCATTCTTTTGTCTACCATTAGCTGCAGAACTGCAACCTGTTTTTGCATTTACCTATGCAGGCCAGCAATACACCTACAATAGGATGCCTCAAGGATTTTCTTTGACACCTGGAATATTTAACACTATACTTCGTGAACTATTACAGCCCCTTGAGCTCCCGGATGGAGTTATATTGGTTCAGTATGTGGATGACTTGTTGTTGGCAGCACCTACACTTGACACTTGTTTGGAAGCATCCAGAAATCTGCTACATAGGTTGGCTGATGCAGGACTCAAAGTGAGTAAATTGCAATTGGCATGAAAGCAGGTTGTCTTTCTGGCACAACACATTTCATCTGATGGTTCTACACTTACTGCTGTGCAAAGAGAAGCTATTCTTAACCACCCAAAACCCACTAATGTGCGTGACATGCTAGCATTTCTGGGTCTGACAAATTATTCTAGACATTTTGTACCTGAGTATGCTGAAAAAACAAGTCCTTTACGAGATTTAATTAAACAACAGGGACATTTGAATCTCACTGGAAAATTGGAATGGACACCAGCTGCTGAGGAAGCCTTTATAATACTCAAACAGACCCTTAGCAGGGCAGCAGCACTCGCTATCCCTGACTACAATTTACCATTTTATTTGGATGTTTCTGATAAGCCTAAGACTGCTGCTGCAATGCTATATCAGAAACAAAAGGGGGAAAGGAAAGTACTGCTATATGTAAGTGTACTATTGGATGGACTAGAACAAAAAGCACCCCCATGTGCAAGATTTGTAGCAGCATTGGCAAAAGTAATACAAAAAACAGCTCACTTGGTCATGCATCATCCCTTAATAGTCACAACATCACATAGTGTAGTAGCATTTGTGGCATCAGCAGCTTTCACCATGACATCAGGAAGGCAAAACAAAATTATGGAAGTTTTAACACAACCACACATAAAAAATACACACATGAAGGGATAAACATGGCAGACAACATTCGTGAAGGTGTACCACATAGCTGTGAGGAAAGAACAGAAGAAGAGAATAGGTTAAGAGCCGGATTAGAAAAAATAGAAATAAAGGACGCAGAAAATCTATTTGTGGATGGTTGCTGTTTTAGGGCAAGAGATGGAGGACTAAAAGCAGCTTATGCGGTGGTGAGACCAAATCCGAAAGGAACAGGTTGGCAAACTGTGGAATCGGGGCCAGTGATGCCCCCGTCAGCTCAAAGGGCGGAGCTGATGGCTTTGTTGTGTGCATTAAGGTATGGAGCAGGAAAAGATGTAATTTTTTTCAAAGATTCAGCATATGCTTATCTGGTTGTACATAGAGATTTGAGAGCTTGGCAGAGAACAGTCTTTCAAACTGCAGATGGTAAGCCTCTCAAGCATGAAGACCTGGCAAAGGAATTAGTGGAAGCCATAAAGGGGCCGGCAAATGTGGTTGTAATTAAGGTGAGAGGTCACCAGAGAGGACATAATTTTGAGGCAGTGGGAAATGCTGAAGCAGACGCCGCAGCAAAGAGTGCAGCAGGCTACCAGGTTGGGCTCAACATGGTAACCCAGGTAGAAGAAGAAATTCAGAATCTAAGACCAAAGACAATTAAGGAATGGGTTGGAGCACAATTAGGAGAGAGAAATGAGGAACAAGATTGGTGGGTAAGAAAAGGAGCTACATTTGTAGAAAAAGAAATAGAACCAGGAAAGATGGTGAGCATGTGGATAGGCCCACAAGGTGAAATGTTGGTAACAAAAGAAGTTATGCTCTGGTTGGTTCATGAGGCTCATGGTCCAGCACATAATGGCATAAATCAAATGAGAAAGCTGTTGAAAAATTATTGGAACCCTGATTTAAAAAATAATATTGAGCATAAGGTCAAATCCTGTCAAGTGTGTCAACAACACAATGTGCGACCAGTACAGAAACCAGAACCGGAAGAGTTTAGAGTCCCACAAGGTTCGGGACAAAGTATTGTTATTGATTTCACTGATATGGGCGTCAGGGCCCTGGGGAAAAGGTATTTGTTGGTTATGGTGGATGAATATTCGGGATGGGTGGAGACCTATCCCACAGGAAAAGAGGATGCAAAAACTGTGATAAAATGTTTAATTGATCGTTACATTCCGCAACATGGTTTCCCTAAAACAATTTGGTCAGACAATGGGACTCATTTTAAAAATAAGGACCTGGAATGGGTAGAAAAAACGATGGGTCTTAAACATCGGTTTGGAACTGTGTATCACCCCCAGTCACAGGGAAAGGTAGAAAGAACAAATGGGGTGATAAAAAACAAATTGGCTAAACTCACGGCAGGAACTAAATTAAACTGGGTTGAAGCCCTGCCTATTGCATTAATGTCCATATGGTCCACAGAGAACAGGAGCACTGGGATCACTCCGTTTGAGTTGCACCACGGGCACATGTTTCCGGGACCGTGGGGCCCCATAGGGGAGGGTCCACAGAAAACTCCAAAAATGACATTTGCAACGCTTAACCAAATGGTGTCAGTATTTGTTCCTCAGGTTACACAGGAAGCATCGGGAGAACCAAAGGGGGACTCACCTCCAGGACCGGAGGATGAGTGGGTGCTCCTGAAAGTGTTAAAAAGTAAGTGGCAGGAACCAAGGTGGAGAGGACCACACCGAGTGACCGCTAGAACGTCGACAGCCGTCCAACTTCAGAGCAAAGGCAAAGTTTGGTACCACCTGACGCAGTGTGCCAAGGCTCCGGAAAACACCACACAGTCGGAAACTGCACCCCCGACTGACACATAGCCCACGTTAGAAACACAAGAGTGAGTGAAGTGCTGGTAACCTCTCCTCACCTGGGAACATAGATGAGCGCTTCAATAGATATACAGATGGAAGACGCTGACCTCGAGGCACTGATGACTGAAGACGAGAGGATGGAATTGATGGACGCCATCCCGCGAGAACGTCGACACCGGAAACAGCGACGTCATGAACTTTTATGTGTTAATGTATATTTGTTCACATGTGCTACTGTTTTTGTTTTCTTTACAAGTATGTTACGAAGTGATTGTAATGTATTTAGCACAGTAGATTGTATTACTGATTGATGGATGTTTTATTTACTGCAACCTGTTAGTGATATCTTATATGTTAATCGATATGTTATTAAGATGAGACATTAATCAAAAAAGTTTACAAACAAGTTTTTAAGATGTGTGATCTCTAAAGAGATCAAACGGGGGAATTGTGGAATTAATGGGTTTAAAGTTGTAGCTAAGAGGTGTTATAAAGAATGGAATGTGCTGAAGGACTTAGACTGAGGTCCTGACCTTCCTTTAACCTTAGGATGTTTGTAGGAGTTAGACATTCAATTAGGAAAGTCAGATAATCCAGGAACCATAAAATAGGAAGTGAGGAAGTGTGGAATGTGAGGAATATTTACGATGAGCAGATGGTCACTCACATGGGGGCCAGAGGAGGGGGCCTCATTAGGATAAAAAGGTGTGGAGATTCTGTCTCAGCAGATCTCTTTGACAGGACAATTCTGTTTTGCAGCTGTGTTGTCAACGAATCTCCAAGATCTTGTAAAACTTGTTTGTTTATTAAAAGTTTTGCCAAGTAGCAACTATCTGTTATAGTTTGATTTGTCCCGACCGATAAAAGAAGACGCAAGGACCCGGAGGGCGGGGGAGCCCGGTCGTGAGTCCGACACTGTTTATACTGTCCGTACTGTTCATACCTCATTACTGTAAAGCAACATCATGATTGTGGTATTTACTTATTCCCACAACAATGAGGAAGGCATCTTTAGTCAAACATAAAATAAAAGCATGCACAATTAAAGAACATCAGATAGGAATCACATAGGAATGATCATGATACAGTTTAGTTTAGATTAGTACATGTGAAAAATATAAGATGCGTGTTGCTGCTGCTGTTTTGACTGGGGAAACTAATAAGAAAATCAGAATGAGACTAAAAGGAAGACGAAAAGGAAAAGAGTGAAATTGACAGTGACCAAATTCCAACAATCAAACAAACCAACAGCACAATGACGGAAGAGTTAACCAAAATAACCAAGGCTGAAGCCCTCATAAGAGCAGTAGCAGAAATGAAAAAGGAAGGACCTATGACAAAATGGGAAAAATGGGAAGATGAAATGCGACATTATCGTACATATTGGATCCAGAGGCCTGTGGGAAAATGAGCAAATGCTATCACCTGGTCAAAATATGAAAATTATGTCTTATTATTGAGGAATATAAGCCTCGAAGGTTGCTCAAACGGACTACAACTTTGCCGGAACACTGCTTAAGGAAACAAAAAAAAAGTAAAAAGAAAATGAGGACACGGAAAACAACAATTTAAAACATCAATTCAATTTTCAATTTAATTTTATTTATATAGCAACTTTTGCAGAGCGAGCGAGAGAGAGAGAGAGAGACTTTGACTTTTAAAAACACACACAAGTGTTGAAAAAGGTTGTAAAACCAGGTAAAAACTATATAAGATGATTTAAAAATACTAGCTCCTCTTGCTGGGTCACCTTGCACAGGCCTTCCTCAAATCCCCAGAGCTGCTTAAAGGCCTCCAGGTTCATGGTCTCCATGTAGAACCAGAACTCCAGCCTGATTCTGGCTCGGACGTTCCACTGCACGTCTCCAGTTCTCTTCTTCAGAGGAGGTTTGTACAGGGTCCTCCACTGCGGAGGCTGGACCCCCAGCCTGGTAGTCCACACCGTGGGGGCACGATGGCTCAGGTCTCGGGCGTTGGCCACCTCGGGGTTGGGCCGAGCTTCTCCTCTGGACTACCTCAGGACTACCTCCTCCTTGTGCCTGAGAGCTTCTGCCTCCAGAGCTCCGGATCCAGCCAGATGCCCGGCACAGAGCTCAGGGTCTGGACGTCACTCAGCGTGACCCCGCCACCTCCAGCAGCTTATGCAGTGTGACAATCCTTGAGCGCCTCAGTGCCCCCGTCAGTCCAGGCAGGGCGTCAGCTGACATCGAATATTCCACCATAAACCAAAGGCTCCTTCAATAACCAGTGCAGAGAGGTTGACTCATTGTGGGCCCATTTCAGCCATGCACAGGACTTAAAAACACTATGATAAAAAGGGGACAAGCCACCTGTCGATAACAATTTAAAATCAGTTAGAAACAGAGCCTCATCTAGTCCCAGACAATCTGTCTAAAAACACAATTGGCCACCTCCGTCCACACCAAATCAGAAGGTCCTGTTAAAAACCTTTGAATAAAACAGATTCTGAAGGTGGCAGCTTTTCTGGCCAGGTTAACAAGGCCCTGGCCACCATCATCACGAGATAAAAACAGTACGTCTACCTCATTTGGGATGTCCTTAATCTCTCCAGATCATTTAGGTGTGTTAGGGTTAGGGTTAGTTTTGTGCGAAATGTACATTTCTCAGAGAGAACAAGTTAGTTTGGACAGAAGTGATATCGCACACATTAACACATGTCTTAAATCATTGCGTAGGTCCAGACACTTGCCCACATCGAATTAAGACAGAAATGTGTGTTTCTCATCGAGAAGAAGTCAGTTTGGACCGAAGTGAACTCGCAGATATAAACACGTCACAGAACATTGCGCATGTCCAGACAGTTGCCTTCAACTCATGATGTTGGAAATGTACATTTCTCAGCGAGAACAAGTTAGTTTGGACAGAAGTGACCTCGCAGATATAAACACGTCACAGAACATTGCGCAGGTCCAGACAGTTGCCTTCAAGTCATGATGTTGGAAATGTATATTTCTCAGGCAGAAGAAGTCAGTTTGGAGCGAAGTGATCTCGCAGATATTAACGCATGTCTTAAATCATTGCGTAGGTCCAGACAGTTGCTTGCAATTGTTTTTGTGCGAAATGTATATTTCTCATCGAGAAGAAGTCAGATTGCACAAAAGTGATCTCGCAGATATAAACACATGTCACAGGACATTTTGCAGGTCCAGAAAGTTGCCTTAAAGTCATTATGTTGCAAATGGATATTTCTCAGGCAGAAGAAGTCAGTTTGGACAGAAGTGATCTTGCAGATATAAACACACGTCACAGAACATTGCGCAGGTCCAGACAGTTGCCTTCAATTGTTATTGTGCGAAATGTACATTTCTCAGCGAGGACAAATTAGTTTGGACAGAAGTGATCTCGCAGATATTAACGCATGTCTTAAATCATTGCGTAGGTCCAGACAGTTGCCTTCAAGTCATTATGTTGCAAATGTATATTTCTCAGGTAGAACAAGTCAGTTTGGAGCGAAGTGATCTCGCAGATATTAACGCATGTCCGCAGGTCCAGACAGTTGCCTTCAAAACATTTTGTTGGAAATGTATTTTTCTGCGCAATGTTCTGTGACATGTGTTTATCAGTTCTGTGCAATCTGACCTCTCGATGAGAAATATACATTTTGCACAAAAACAATTGCAGGCAACTGTCTGGACCTGCGCAATGATTTAAGACGTGTTTATATCTGCGAGATCACTTCGGTCCAAACTTACTTCTTCTGCCTGAGAAATATACATTTGCAACATAATGACTTGAAGGCAACTGTCTGGACCAGCGCAATGTTCTGTGACATGTGTTTATATCTGCGACATCACTTCTGTGCAATCTGACTTATTCTCAATGAGAAATATACATTTCGCACAAAAACAATTGCAGGCAACTGTCAGGACCTGTGCAATGATCTGTGACGTGTTTATATCTGCGAGATCACTTCTGTCCAAACTGACTTCTTGTCGATGAGAAATATACATTTGCAACATAATGACTTGAAGGCAACTGTCTGGATCTCCGCAATATTCTGTGACATGTGTTTATATCTGCAAGACCACTTATGTGCAATCTGACTTCTCGATGAGAAATATACATTTCGAACAAAAACAATTGCAGGCAACTGTCTCGACCTGCGCAATGATTTAAGACATGCGTTTATATCTGCGAGATCACTTCTGTCCAAACTGACTTCGTCTGCCTGAGAAATATACATTTGCAACATAATGACTTGAAGGCAACTATCTGGACCTGCGCAATGTTCGTTGACATGTGTTTATATCTGCGAAATCACTTCTGTCCAGACTGACTTCTTCTGCCTGGGAAACATACATTTGCCACATAATGACTTGAAGGCAACTGTCTGGACCTGCAAAATGTTCTGTGACATGTTTTTATATCTGTGAGATCACTTCTGTGCAATCTGACTTCTTCTCGATGAGAAATATACATTTCGCAACAAAACAATTGAAGGCAACTGTCTGGACCTGTGCAATGTTCTGTGACATGTGTTTATATCTGCGAGATCACTTATGTCCAAACTGACTTCTTCTGCCTGAGAGATATACATTTGCAACATAATGACTTGAAGGCAACTGTCTGGACCTGCGCAGTGTTCTGTGACATGTGTTTATATCTGCGAGATCACTTTTGTGCAATCTGACTTATTCTCAATGAAAAATATACATTTCACACAATAACAATTGCAGACAACTGTGAGGACCTGTGCAATGATCTGTGACATGTGTTTATATCTGTGAGATCACTTCTGTCCAAACTGACTTCTTCTTGATGAGAAATATACATTTGCAACATAATGACTTGAAGGCAACTGTATGGATCTCCGCAATGTTCTGTGACATGTGTTTATATCTGCGAATCCCTTCTGTGCAATCTCACTTCTCGATGAGAAATATACATTTCGCACAAAAACAATTGCAGGCAACTGTCTGGACTTGCGCAATGTTATGTGACAAGTGTTTATATCTGCGAGATCACTTAGGTCCAAACTGACTTCTTCTGCATGGAAACATACATTTGCAACATAATGACTTGAAGGCAACTGTCTGGACCTGCAAAATGTTCTGTGACGTGTTTATATCTGCGAGATCACTTCTCTGCAATCTGACTTCTTCTCGATGAGAAATATACATTTCGCACAAAAACATTTGAAGGCAACTGTCTGGACCTGTGCAATGTTCTGTGACGTGTTTATATCTGCGAAATCACTTCTGTGCAATCTGACTTCTTCTCGATGAGAAATATACATTTGCAACATAATGACTTGTAGTCAACTGTCTGGACCTGCGCAAAGTTCTCTGACATGCGATTATATGTGCGCGATCACTTCTTTCCAAACTAACGTGTTCTCGCTGAGAAAAATACATTTCACACAAAATGATTTGAAGTCAACTGTCTGGACCTGCGCAGTGTTCTGTGACATGCGTTTATATGTGCGAGATCACTTCTGTCCAAACTAACTTGTTCTCGCTGAGAAAAATACATTTCACACAAAATGATTTGAAGTCAACTGTCTGGACCTGCGCAGTGTTCTGTGTTCTCGCTGAGAAAAATACATTTCACACAAAATGATTTGAAGTCAACTGTCTGCACCTGCGCATTGTTCTGTGACATGCGTTTATATGTGCGAGATCAATTCTGTCCAAACTAACTTGTTCTCGCTGAGAAATATAATTTTCCCTCAAAATGATTTGAAGTCAACTGTCTGGACCTGCGCAGTGTTCTGTGACATACGTTTATTTGTGCGAGATCAATTCTGTCTAAACTAACTTGTTCTCCCTGAGAAATATAAATATCAGGCAACAGGATTTGTAGAAAACTGTCTGGACCTGCGCATTGTTCTGTGTTCTCGCAGAGAAAAAAACATTTCACACAAAATGATTTGAAGTCAACTGTCTGGACCTACGCAGTGTTCTGTGTTCTCGCTGAGAAAAATACATTTCACACAAAATGATTTGAAGTCAACTGTCTGTACCTCCGCAGTGTTCTGTGACATGCGTTTATATGTGCGAGATCAATTCTGTCCAAACTAACTTGTTCTCGCCGAGAAAAATACATTTCACACAAAATTATTAGAAATCAACTGTCTGGACTGCGTAGTGTTGTGTGACATGCGTTAACATGTGCGAGATCACTTCTGTCCAAAGTAACTTGCTTTCGCAGAGAAACATACATTTCAGTCAACAGGAGTGGTAAAGAACACTCTGGACCTGCGCAGTGTTGTGTGACATGCGTTTATATGTGCGAGATCACTTCTGTCCAAACTAACTTGTTCTCGCAGAGAAAAATACATTTCACACAAAATGATTAGAAATCAATTGTCTGGACTGCGCAGTGTTGTGTGACATGCGTTTATATGTGCGAGATCACTTCTGTGCAAACTAACTTGCTTTCGCCGGAGAAACATACATTTCAGGCAACAGGAGTTGTAAAACATGGTCTGGACCTGCGCAGTGTTGTGTGAGAAGCAATTATATGTGCGAGATCGCTTCTGTCCAAACTAACTTGCTTTCGCGGAGAAACATACATTTCAGGCAACAGGAGTTGTAAAACACTGTCTGAACCTGCGCAGTGTTGTGTGACATGCGTTTATATGTGCGAGATCACTTCTGTCCAAACTAACTTGCTTTAGCGTAGAACCATACATTTCAGGCAACAGGAGTTGTAAAACACTGTCTGGACCTGCGCAGTGTTGTGTGACATGCGTTTATATGTGCGAGATCACTTCTGTCCAAACTAACTTGTTCTCGCCGAGAAAAATACATTTCACACAAAATGATTAGAAATCAATTGTGACATGCGTTTATATTTTTAGATAAGATTAGATTAGATTCAACTTTATTATCATTACACATGTATAAATACAGGTAACGAAATGCCGTTTAGCATCTAATCAGAAGTGCAAGGTGCAGCAAGCTATATATACAGTGTATACAGTATAGACAGTATGGTTATAGTGAATTATATAGATATATTACATCTTGGAAATATGAACATGTGGAGGTATAAACAGATGTGCTATAGACAAGTATACAGTCAAGATATGTACCGATGAACTATACACAGAGATATACAGTATTGACAATATATACATTGGGAGAGATGGAGAGGTGAAGAGAGACGGGTCATGGAGGTAGTGGTAGCATGAAGGGGGGGGCATGGTAGGGGGCAAGAGTAGTGGTGCAGTGGGGGGACATGGGCGTTCAGCGGGGAGTAGAGTTCAGCAGGGAAACAGCTGCAGGGAAGAAACTGTTCCTAAACCTGCTGGTTTTAGTCCGAAGGCTCCTAAAGCGCTTTCCGGAGGGGAGGAGCTGGAAGAGTCTATGGTTGGGGTGCGAGGGGTCCTTCAGGATGCTATGAGCCCTGCGTAGGCGCCGCTTCCTGTGAACATCCTCGATGGAAGGTAGTGGGATCCCTGTGATGCGTTGGGCAGTTTTCACCACCCTCTGTAGTGCTTTCCGGTCAGCGAAAGAGCAGTTCCCATACCACACTGTAATACAGTTGGTCAGGAAGCTCTCAATCGCACAGCAGTAAAAGTTACTCAGGATATTGGCGGATAAGCGGTTCTTCTTCAGTGTCTTCAGGAAAAAGAGCCGTCGGTGAGCCTTCTTAACCAAGCTGGAGGTGTTAGTTGTCCATGACAGATTGTCAGAGATGTGGGTTTCCAGGAACTTGAAGCTTGAGACACATTCAACAGCCATGCCATTGATGTGGATAGGAGTGTGTGTGTGTCCCTTCTCCTTCCTGTAATCCACAATGAGCTCCTTGGTTTTGCTGGTGTTGAGGAGTAGGTTATTGTCGGCGCACCAGGCAGCTAGGTGCTGGACCTCTGCTCTGTAGTCTGACTCATCGTTGTTAGTAATGAGTCCGATCACCGTGGTGTCATCTGCAAACTTCACGATGGAGTTGGATCCATACTTAGGCCTGCAGTCATGGGTGAAGAGGGAGTACAGGAGCGGGCTCAGCACGCAGCCTTGTGGCACGCCGGTGTTCAGGGTGATGGTGGTAGAGAGGTTGTGGCCAGACTTAACATGTTGGGGTCTGTTGGTCAGAAAGTCCATGATCCAGTTGCAGAAGGGGCCACTGATTCCAAGATCCACAAGTTTGGTGATTAACTTGGAGGGGATGACAGTGTTGAATGCTGAGCTGAAATCAACAAACAGCATTCGTGCGTATGTGTTCCTGTTGTCCAGGTGGGAGAGCACACTGTGCAGTGCTGTGGATACAGCATCCTCCGTGCTCCTATTGTTACGGTATGCGAATTGGTGAGGGTCGAGTGAGGGAGGTAAGCAGTTCTTGAGGTGTGCCAGGACCAACCACTCAAAGCACTTCATGACAATAGGTGTTAGTGCTACAGGGCGGTAGTCATTCAGGCATGACGGAGAGGAGTGTTTTGGCACGGGTACTATGGTGGTAGTCTTGAAGCATGCTGGTACAACCGCTTGGGCCAGGGACAGGTTGAAGATGTCAGTGACGACCCCAGCGAGTTGCTCAGCACACGCTCTGAGCACACGTCCAGGAATGCCGTCCGGGCCAGCAGCCTTACGGGGGTTGATTCTGCTCAGTATATTGTAAACATCTATGGGCAAGAGTGTGACGACACTCACAGGATGTTCAGTTTTTGCAGTCTTTTCTAGGTTGTCCTTGTCAAACCGGGCGTAAAAGTCATTTAGCTCGTCAAAGAAGGATGTAGTCATCACTGTCGGCGAGGAGTTACTGGGCTTGTAATCTGTAATGGCCTGGATGCCCTGCCACATGCGTCGGGGGTCAGAGTGGGAAAAGTGCTCCTCCACCTTCAGCTTGTGTTTGTGCTTGGCCTTTTTGATGCCCCTCTTCAGGTTGGCTCTGGACGAGCTGTAGGCCTGAGCATCTCCTGATCTAAAGGCACTGTCACGTGCCTTCAGCAGCAGACGCACTTCCCTGTTCATCCATGGCTTCTGATTAGGGTACATGGTTATCTGTTTCTCCATAGTAACACTGTCAATTGTGGTGGTGATGTAATCCAGTACTGAATGGCTGTAGGAGTCAATGTCTGTATGAGAGCCACAGGTAGCCTGAGAGGCAAAACTACTCCAGTCCGTGTCTTTAAACCTGTCCTGGAGTACTGAGTCTACCCCCTCTGGCCACACTTTGATGGTTTTCACTGATGGCTTCTCACGGTTGATGAGTGGTGTGTATTTGGGGGTGAGGAACAGAGAGAGGTGGTCAGACTGTCCCAGGTGGGGGAGGGGTGTTACCATGTAGGCTCCAGAAATGTTCGTATAGACATGATCCAAAGTTTTATCTCCTCTGGTGCTGCAGGAGACATGTAGAGACACTGGGCCTCGCGATGTGCACGCGCCGCCATCTTGGCCATCTTATATGTGCGAGATCACTTCTGTCCAAACTAACTTCCTCTCGCGGAGAAACATACATTTCAGGCAACAGGAGTTGTAAAACACTGTCTGGAATGCGCAGTGTGGTGTGACATGCGTTTATATGTGCGAGATCACTTCTTTCCAAACTAACTTGCTCTGGCGGAGAAACATAGATTTCAGTCAACAGGAGTGGTAAACAACATTCTGGAGCTGCGTCGTGTTGTGTGACATGCGTTTATATGTGCTAGATCAATTTTGTCCAAACTAACTTCCTTTTGCGCAGAAACATACATTTCAGTCAACAGGAGTGGTAAACAACACTCTGGACGTGCGTAGTGTTGTGTGACATGCGTTTATATGTAAGAGATCACTTGTGTCCAAACTAACTTGTTGTTGCCGAGAAACATACATTTCACACATAATGATTAGAAATCAATTGTCTGGAATGCGCAGTGTGGTGTGACATGCGTTTATATGTGCGAGATCAATTCTGTCCAAACTAACTTGCTTTTGCGGAGAAACATACATTTCATGCAACAGGAATTGTAAAACACTGTCTGGACCTGCGCAAAGTTGTGTGACATGCGTTTATATGTGCGAGATTAATTCTGTCCAAACTAACTTGTTCTCGCCGACAAAAATACATTTCACACAAAATGATTAGAAATCAACTGTCTGGACTGCGCAGTTTTGTTTGACATGCGTTTATATGTGCGAGATCAATTCTGTCCAAACTAACTTGCTTTTGCGGAGAAACATACATTTCAGTCAACAGGAGTGGTAAACAACACTCTGGACCTGCGTAGTGTTGTGTGACATGCGTTTATATGTGCGAGATGAATTCTGTAAAAACTAACTTGCTTTCGCGGAGAAACATACATTTCAGCAAACAGGAGTTGTAAAACACTGTCTGGACATGCGCAGTGTTGTTTGACATGCGTTTATATGTGCGAGATCAATTCTGTCCAAACTAACTTGCTTTCGCGGAGAAACATACATTTCAGTCAACAGGACTGGTAAACAACACTCTGGACCTGCGTAGTGTTGTTTGACATGCGTTTATATGTGCGAGATGAATTCTGTACAAACTAACTTGCTTTCGCGGAGAAACATACATTTCAGGCAAAAGGAGTTGTAAAACACTGTCTGGACCTGCGCAGTGTTGTGTGACATGCGTTTATATGTGCGAGATTAATTCTGTCCAAACTAACTTGTTCTCGCCGACAAAAATACATTTCACACAAAATGATTAGAAATCAACTGTCTGGACTGCGCAGTGTTGTTTGACATGAGTTTATATGTGCGAGATCAATTCTGTCCAAACTAACTTCCTTTCGCAGAGAAACATACATTTCAGTCAACAGGAGTGGTAAACAACACTCTGGACCTGCGTAGTGTTGTGTGACATGCGTTTATATGTGCGAGATGAATTCTGTACAAACTAACTTGCTTTCGCGGAGAAACATACATTTCAGGCAACAGGAGTTGTAAAACACTGTCTGGACCTGCGCAGTGTTGATTGACATGCGTTTATATGTGCGAGATCATTTCTGTCCAAACTAACTTGTTCTCGCCGAGAAAAATACATTTCACACATAATGATTAGAAATCAATTGTCTGGAATGCGCAGTGTGGTGTGACATGCGTTTATATGTGCGAGATCAATTCTGTCCAAACTAACTTGCTTTCGCGGAGAAACATACATTTCAGTCAACAGGAATTGTAAAACACAGTCTGGACCTTGCGCAGTGTTGTGTGACATGCGTTTATATGTGCGAGATCACTTCTGTCCAAACTAACTTGTTATCGTCGAGAAAAATACATTTCAGGCAACAGGAGTGATAAAAAACACTCTGGACCTGCGTAGTGTTGTGTGACATGCGTTTATATGTGCGAGATCACTTCTCTCCAAACTAACTTGCTCTGGCGCAGAAACATACATTTCAGTCAACAGGAGTGGTAAACAACACTCTGGACCTGCATAGTTTTAGATTTTTTTTAGATTAGATTCAACTTTATTATCATTACACATGTATAAATACAGGTAACGAAATGCCGTTTAGCATCTAATCAGAAGTGCAAGGTGCAGCAAGCTGTATATACAGTGTATACAGTGTATACAGTATGGTTATAGTGGATTATATAGATATATTACATATATTACATCTTGGGAATATGAACATGTGGAGGTATAAACAGCTTGTGTTGTGTTGCATAGTGTTGTGTGACATGCGTTTATATGTGCGAGATCACTTCTGTCCAAACTAACTTGCTCTCGCGGAGAAACATACATTTCAGGCAAAAGGAGTTGGAAAACACTGTCTGGACCTGCGCAGTGTTGAGTGACCTGCGTTTATATGTGCGAGATCACTACTGTCCAAACTAATTTGGTCTCGCTGAGAAACATAAATTTCAGGCAACAGGAGTGGTAAACAACACTCTGGACCTGCGTAGTGTTCTGTTACATGCGTTTATATGTGCGAGATCACTTCTGTCCAAACTAACTTGTTATCGTCGAGAAAAATACATTTCAGGCAACAGGAGTGATAAACAACACTCTGGACCTGCGTAGTGTTGTGTGACATGCGTTTATATGTGCGAGATTAATTCTGTCCAAACTAACTGGTTTTTGCCGAGAAAAAAACATTTCACACATAATGATTAGAAATCATTTCTCTGGAATGCGCAGTGTGGTGTGACATGCTTTATATGTGCAAGATGAATTCTGTGCAAACTAACTTGCTTTCGCGTAGAAACATACATTTCAGGCAACAGGAGTTTTAAAACACTGTCAAGAGCTGCGCAGTGTGGTGTGACATGCGTTTATATGTGCGAGATCAATTCTGTGCAAACTAACTTGCTTTCGCGTAGAAACATACATTTCAGGCAACAGGAGATGTAAAACACTGTCTGGAATGCGCAGTGTGGTGTGACATGCGTTTATATGTGCGAAATCACTTCTGTCCAAACTAACTTGTTATCGTCGAGAAAAATACATTTCAGGCAACAGGAGTGGTAAACAACACTCTGGACCTGCGTAGTGTTGTGTGACATGCGTTTATATGTGCGAGATCACTTCTGTCCAAACTAACTTGCTCTGGCGGAGAAACATACATTTCAGTCAACCGGAGTGGTAAACAACACTGTGGACCTGTATAGTGTTGTGTGACATGTGTTTATATGTGCGAGATCACTTCTGTCCAAACTAACTTGCTCTCGCGGAGAAACATACATTTCAGGTAACAGGAGTGGTAAACAACACTCTGGACCTGCGTAGTGTTGTGTGACATGCGTTTATATGTGCGAGATCACTTCTGTCCAAACTAACTTGCTCTCGCGGAGAAACATACATTTTAGGCAACAGGAGTTGTAAAACTCTGTCTGGAATGCGCAGTGTTCTGTGACATGCGTTTATATGTGAGAGATCGCTTCTGTCCAAACTAATTTGCTTTCGCGGAGAAACATACATTTCAGGCAAAAGGAGTTGTAAAACATTGTCTGGACCTGCGCAGTGTTGTGTGACAAGCGTTTATATGTGCGAGATTAATTCTATCCAAACTAACTTGTTCTCGAAGAGAAAAATACATTTCACACAAAATGATAAGAAATCAACTGTCTGGACTGCGCAGTGTTGTTTGACATGCGTTTATATGTGCGAGATCAATTCTGTCCAAACTAACTTGCTTTCGCGGAGAAACATACATTTCAGTCAGCAGGAGTGGTAAACAACACTCTGGACCTGCGTAGTGTTGTGTGACATGCGTTTATATGTGCCAGATTAATTCTCTCCAAACTAACTGGTTTTTGCCGAGAAAACTACATTTCACACGTAATGATTAGAAATCAATTGTCTGGAATGCTTAGTGTGGTGTGACATGCTTTATATGTGTGAGATGAATTCTGGCCAAACTAACTTGTTCTCGCCGAGAAAAATACATTTCACACAAAAAGATTAGAAATCAACTGTCTGGAATGCGCAGTGTGGTGTGACATGCGTTTATATGTGCGAGATCAATTCTGTGCAAACTAACTTGCTTTCGCGTAGAAACATACATTTCAGGCAACAGGAGATGTAAAACACTGTCTGGAATGCGCAGTGTGGTGTGACATGCCTTTATATGTGTGAAATCACTTCTGTCCAAACTAACTTGTTATCGTCGAGAAAAATACATTTCAGGCAACAGGAGTGGTAAACAACACTCTGGACCTGCGTAGTGTTGTGTGACATGCGCTTATATGTGCGAGATCACTTCTGTCCAAACTAACTTGCTCTCGCGGAGAAACATACATTTCAGGCAACAGGAGTTGGAAAACTCTGTCTGGAATGCGCAGTGTTCTGTGATATGCGTTTATATTTGAGAGATCGCTTCTGTCCAAACTAACTTGATTTCGCGCAGAAACATACATTTCAGTCAACAGGAGTTGTAAACAACACTCTGGACCTGCGTAGTGTTGTGTGACATGCGTTTATATGTGCGAGATCTCTTCTGTCCAAACTAACTTGCTTTCGCGGAGAAACATACATTTCAGGCAAAAGGAGTTGTAAAACATTGTCTGGACCTGCGCAGTGTTGTGTGACAAGCGTTTATATGTGCGACATCGCTTCTGTCCAAACTATGTTGCTTTTGCGGAGAACCATACATTTCAGGCAACAGGAGTGGTAAACAACACTCTGGACCTGCGTAGTGTTGTGTGACATTCAATTCAATTCAATTCAATTCAATTTTATTTATATAGCACCTTTTACAATAAAATTGTCTCTAAGTGCTTTACAGAGGTAGAAACCCAGAGCCTGAACCCCCAGGTAAGCACAGTGGCAGGGAAAAACTCCCTTTTAACAGGAAGAAACCTTGAGCAGGACCAGGCTTACAAGGGGGAACCATCCTGCTGAAAGTTGGCTGGGTAAAGGAGGAATAAAAGAGGGAGACAGGACAAAGAGAATAAAGAGAGAGAGAGACAGAACAGATACAATCATAAAACCAAAGAAATACAGACAAAATACAATCATAGAAATACAAACATTTCAGACATATATACACATAATACAGCATAGCAGGTTGTTATAAAGAGATGAACAGTATAGGCAGGTGCCGACAGCAGACCCTGAGTTTGCCATAGGCCAAAGTCCGTACAGCACGAAGGCCTGGAGACGGAAAACCTGCAAAAACAGGAGTGGTAAACAACACTCTGGACCTGCGTAGTGTTGTGTGACATGCGTTTATATGTGCGAGATCAATTCTGTCCAAACTAACTTGTTCTCGTCGAGAAAAATACATTTCACACAAATTGATTAGAAATCATCTGTCTGGACTGCGTAGTTTTGTGTGACATGCGTTAATATGTGCGAGATCGCTTCTGTCCCAACTAACTTGCTCTGGCGGAGAAACATAGATTTCATTCAACAGGAGTGGTAAAACACTGTCGCACACATAAACAAATATCACAGAACACTGCGCAGTCCAGACAGTTGATTTCTAATCATTTTGTGTGAAATGTATTTTTCTCTGCGAGAACAAGTTAGTTTGGAGAGATGTGATCTCGCACATATAAACGCATGTCACACAACACTGCGCAGGTCCAGACAATGTTTTACAACTCCTTTTGCCTGAAATGCATGTTTCTCCGCGAAAGCAAGTTAGTTTGAACAGAATTGCTCTCGCACATATAAACGCATGTCACACAACACTGCGCATTCCAGACAGTTGATTTCTAATCATTTTGTGTGAAATGTATTTTTCTCTTCGAGAACAAGTTAGTTTGGAGAGAAGTCATCTCGCACATATAAACGCATGTCAAACAACACTACGCAGGTCCAGAGTGTTGTTTACCAGTCCTATTGCCTGAAATGTATGTTTCTCCGCGAGAGCAAGTTAGTTTGGACAGAAGCGATCTCGCACATATAAACGCATGTCACACAACACTACGCAGTCCAGACAGTGTTTTACAACTCCTGTTGCCTGAAATATATGTTTCTCGACGAAAGCAAGTTAGTTTGGAGAGAAGTCATCTCGCACATATAAACGCTTGTCACACAACACTGCGCAGGTCCAGACAATGTTTTACAACTCCTTTTGCCTGAAATGTATGTTTCTCCGCGAAAGGAAGTTAGTTTGGACAAGAGTGAGCTCGCACATATAAACGCATGTCACACAACACTACGCAAGTCCAGAGTGTTGTTTACCACTCCTGTTGAATGAAATGTATGTATCTCCGCGAGAGCAAGTTAGTTTGGACAGAAGTGATCTCGCACATATTAACGCATGTCACACAACACTACGCAGGTCCAGACAGTGTTTTACAACTCCTGTTGCCTGAAATGTATGTTTCTCCGCGAAAGCAAGTTAGTTTGGACAGAAGCGATCTCGCACATATTAACGCATGTCACACAACACTACGCAGTCCAGACAGTTGATTTCTAATCATTTTGTGTGAAATGTATTTTTCTCGGCGAGAACAAGTTAGTTTGGACAGAATTGATCTCGCACATATAAACGCATGTCACACAACACTGCGCAGGTCCAGACAGTGTTTTACAACTCCTGTTGCCTGAAATGTATGTTTCTCCGCGAAAGCATGTTAGTTTGGACAAGAGTGATCTCGCACATATAAACGAATGTCACTCAACACTGCGCAGGTCCAGACAATGTTTTACAACTCCTGCTGCCTGAAATTTATGTTTCTCCGCGAGAGCAAGTTAGTTTGGACAGAAGTGATCTCGCACATATAAACGCATGTCACACAACACTACGCAGGTCCAGAGTGTTGTTTACCACTCCTGTTGAATGAAATGTATGTTTCTCCGCGAGAGTAAGTTAGTTTGGACAATGTCTGTGTAGATTCTCACTCATCCAGGTCATGGTTATCCAAAGTAGATCTCTCTGTGTCAACTGGACTGAAAGGTTTCCTTGAAAACGTTTCGCCCTCTCTCCAGAGAGCTTCTTCAGTTCTAAGTTTGCTGGGGCAGAGCTTGAAAATATAGCCCTGTGGACCATTGACATGTTAATGGCCCGGGTGGTCACCTGAGAGTCCTTGGCAGGGTGGTAGGCAGGGTCGTTCATCTAGTTTCGGTTGGGGTGCTTCCCCTTTGTCTGTTGGGTCACATGTTAATGAGTCTCCAGGTCTGGTCAAACAGCGTGAATGTTTGGAATGCTGACGAAAAGAGTGGAGAACTGCATTGTACGTGGGTGACAGTGGGTGCTGTACAGTGCCAGGAGGAATGCAAGGAACTGTACATTGGGGAAACCAAACAGCCCCTCCATAAACGAATGGCCCAACACAGACGTGCCACTTCTTCAGGACAGGACTCAGCAGTACACCTACACCTAAAAGAAAGTGTGTGCTGGCCAGAGAAGATCGCTGGTTTGAGAGGGGTGTCAAGGAAGCCATCCACGTCAAGTTGGAAAAACCATCTTTAAACAGAGGTGGTGGACTAAGGCACTTTCTGTCACCCACGTACAATGCAGTTCTCCACTCTTTTCGTCAGCATTCCAAACATTCACACTGTTTGACCAGACCTGGAGATTCATTAACATGTGACCCAACAGACAAAGGGGAAGCACCCCAACCGAGACTAGATGAACGACCCTGCCAACCACCCTGCCAAGGACTCTCAGGTGACCACCCGGGCCATTAACATGCCAATGGTCCACAGGGCTATATTTTCAAGCTCTGTCCCAGCAAACTTAGAACTGAAGAAGCTCTCTGGAGAGAGGACGAAACGTTTTCAAGGAAACCTTTCAGTCCAGTTGACACAGAGAGATCTACTTTGGATTAGTTTGGACAGAAGTGATCTCGCACATATAAACGCATGTCACACAACACTGCGCAGTCCAGGCAGTTGATTTCTAATCATTTTGTGTGAAATGTATTTTTCTCTGCGAGAACAAGTTAGTTTGGAGAGATGTGATCTTGCACATATAAACGCATGTCACACAACACTACGCAGGTCCAGAGGGTTGTTTACCACTCCTGTTGACTGAAATGTATTGTTACTCCTCTCGAGTTGACTTATTAAAGCGCAGATCGTTCCTTCATTTTAACAGACATTTATTCGGACACGAACTTTGTAGCATGTCTTGTACATACTAGTCTTGCATCTCTTTATGTCCCAACAATGCTGTCAGAACTACAAAAGGAAATACATAAACTTAAATCAAATCACCTAAAAAAATAGTGTTTACACAGTAACAAACGTAAAGCACATACAAATCAATAAAGGTACACATAAACAAGCAATCAACACGAAAACACATACCTCATTGGCCTCTCTAACTCAAAAGGAATAAAGTGCAGGTTTTCAGCTTCTTCTTTTCCTTAAACAACAGTTCAACTTGTTAACTCTTTCTTGTGGCGTAACTCTCACAAGCTAGCCACTGAACACCTCGTGCGGCTGTCCGGCTTGTAACAAACCCAGAAGTGCTACCTTGATAGCACCAATTAAATGTTTCCCACATAAACGAAAGACAAATAGGTTCCCCCCTTTTTATGGATTTTACGTGAATAATATTAAATGAAATGACATTTATTAAACCCAAATATATTACTTATTTATTCTAATAATTACTCTGAACATTTTACTTATTTATTAACCCTTTAATTGTGAGGTGAATATCAGATGGCAGTTACACTCCCACCAAATCACCTGTGATTTCCAAATGGTTATGGACTGTACTAATCAGCTTCCAATAAAGTAACAGTTTTGTGAATTGGTCTTATTAGATGAACTGGTTTACTCAGTCTCTTCCCATTGCTATCTAATGTCAAGTCACCGACTAGTAGCTGCACCTTACGTACACATCCATCTTGACTTGGGTATACAGCAGTAACCTTAGCAAGCTTCCAATCATTTTTGGATGTAGTATCATCTTGTATGATCACAACATCATTGACTTTCGCATTTCTCCTTGTCTTGTGCCACTTTTGTCTTTGCTGTAAGCTCAACAGATATTCTCTCCTCCATCTTTGCCAAAATTCATTAGCCAGGTACTGCACTCTACGCCATCTTCTACGAAGGTAAAGGTCTTCCTTTACAAAATCTCCTGGTGGAGGCGGTATTATTGATGATTTCATTGTTAACAGAAGGTTGGGTGTAAGTGGCTGAGGTCCAGTAGGATCATTGAGTAGATGTATCGTTATAGGTCGACTGTTTACAATCGCCATGACTTCATATAGATATGTTCTTAAGGATGAACTGTCAAGTGTTCTGGAAGACTGATCTAGGATGGACGTCAGCACACTTCTGATTGTACGTATCTGCCTTTCCCAGACTCCACCCATATGGCTGGCAGAGGGTGGGTTCATGACAAACTCACAGCCTAGTTGTTTCAGGCATTCTTGGTCCATTTCCTGTACTGCTTCCAAAAACTCGCGTTTTGCTCCAACAAAATTGGTGCCTTGGTCTGATTGCAATTGACGGACATTTGTGCGCAGAGCAATGAAAGCATGAAGAGAGTTGAGGAATGCATCAGTTGATAAATCAACCAGTAACTCTATATGTACTGCCCGAGAGCACAAACATGTGAAAAGCAGTCCATAGCGTTTTAGCTCCTTCCTTTCCTCCTTGATGATGAATGGGCCGAAGCAATCCATTCCACAGTATGAAAAAGGGAAGTTGTCTCCATTCTTTCACTAGGCAAGTTTGCCATCTTTTGTTCTTCTGTTTGACGTCTGAATCTTCTGCATTTAACACAGTTGTAGATAAATGACGATACTGCTTGTCCACAGCCGAGAATCCATATGCCGTTAGATCTCAGTTCATTTATGGTCATGCCACGCCCTTGGTGTCTCACCTTCTGATGATAGTGGTCAATCAGTAACTTGGTGATATGACTGGTCTTCGGTAAGATAACTGGATGCTTGACGTGTGGATGTAGAGCTGCATGTTCTAATCTACCTCCCACTCTGAGAATGCCTTTCTGGTCCAGGAAGGGATTGAGTCTATACAGTCTACTTGTTTTGTCCTTAGTAACTAACTCCTTCTGGGACTGAAGTTCTTTGATTTCTTTGGAGAAGACCGACCTTTGCATAATTGCAATAACTGTGTGTTCAGCTTCTTGTCTTTCTTCAAGGCTTGTAGCTTTGTTGCTTCTCTTTATTAAGCCCTTAAACTCTTTTACAAATCTGGTAAGTCTTGCAATAGCTTTAATTAGTTTTGTCCAGCTGGAGAACTTCAGGAAACGTTCTGCCAGAGAATTCACTGTTGTTAAGGTGTGATGTACAATAACCTTGCATACTTCTGGATCTTCCGTATTAAGTTCTCCCACCATAATCTCACCATCGGGAAGTTGATCTTGCCAAAGAAAACTTGGACCACTAAACCAGTTGGAAGTAATGAGCTCCTTAGATTTGAGCCCTCGAGACGCATGGTCAGCGGGATTGTCCTCTGATGGGACGTACTTCCATTGTGATGGATTAGTACTTTCTTTGATGCGCTGAATTCGATTTGCCACGAAAACATGAAAACGCCTCGCTTCATTGTTTATATATCCCAAGACGACTTGAGAATCCGTCCAGAAGAATTCTTGCAAATTTTCCAACTCCAGTTCTCCTTTGAGCATGTCACTTATGCACACTGCTACTACTGCTGCGGATAACTCTAGTCTTGGCACAGTTGTTACCTTGGTGGGTGCTACTGTAGACTTAGCAATGACAAACGAACAATGGACCTGTCCTGATTTACTGATTGCTCTTAGATAGGTACAGACACCATATCCTGCAACACTTGAGTCTGAGAAATGATGGAGTTCATATCTCTGAACTTCTTGAAAATCTGCTGGAAGATAGCAGCGATCAATCTTGACATGTTCTTTAGATCTTGGAGCCAAGACTCCCACCATGACTTGAGCTTATTTGAGAGTGGTGAGTCCCAGTCTGTCTTGTCGCGACACAATTGCTGTAGTATTTGTTTGCCAAGTAGAACAAATGGCGCCACAAAGCCAAGTGGATCATAGACGGAGGCGACAGTTGACAAGACTCCTCGTCGAGAGAGTGGACGCTCGCTCACAACTACTCGAAACTGGAGCTGGTCTGAAGCGACCCTCCATTTAACTCCTAGAGCTCTTTCAATCGGTTGCTCGCCCAGTGCTAGGTCTTGGTTCCTAACTGACTCTACACAATCTTCTTTAGGAAGAGTGTCAAGAACTCGTGAGCTATTAGAGACAAACTTGTGCAGTCGCAAATTTCCAGTACTGCAGAGTTGTTTCGCTTCATGGACTAAGCTAATGGCCTCTTCTTCTGAGTCAAAACTGATAAGGTCATCATCCACATAAAAATTTCTTTCAATGAATTTTATGGTTGCTTCACTGAACTGGCCTTGACCCTGTGCAGCGATAAACTTGAGGCCATAGTTCGCACAGGCTGGTGAAGATACAGCTCCAAACAGATGAACTCGCATTCGATAGATTGATGGACTTGAGTGAAGATCTCCATTGTCCCACCACAAGAAACGAAGGTAGTCTTGATCTTCGGCTCTGACTCTGAACTGATGAAACATACGTTCTATGTCACACATCACTGCCACTGGACCCTTGCGAAACCGACACAGGACACCTATTAGAGTGTTAGTTAGCTCTGGGCCTGTGAGCAGGTGATCATTTAATGACACTCCCTTGTACTTTGCTGAACAATTGAACACTACTCTTATTTTTCCAGGTTTTTGTGGGTGGTACACCCCATGGTGCGGAATGTACCAAGCAGGGCTTTTGTTGAGTTCTTCAAGCGGGACCTTTTCTGCATCGCCACGCTCTATTGTTTCATTCATGAATGTTGTATAGTCGTTACGATATTGTTTGTCTCTTTCAAGTCTTTTCTTGAGACACTGCAGTCTGTGTTCTGCACAGATCTTATTGTTTTCCAGACCTGGCCTTTCTTCCTTAAATGGCAAAGGTAGCTCACAATGTCCGTCTGCCTTCACCTTCACTCCCTTTTCCATTATAGAAACAAAGCGCTGATCCTCTTGAGAGAAGTGAGATTCTTTCACCCTTCTTTCACTGAAATCAGACTCAAGGACCTTAATCACATCTAGTGGTGCGATTACTTCTTTAACTTGTGTGCGACAAATATAATAGACCTCATTTGGTGACTGATCTGATGACTTACCAGATGTCACTTCCCTGACAATAATACTATGACTGCTTCCCATAGCATCACCATAGTCAACACAAGGGTCAGCACAACCGACAATTGTCCAGCCCAAGTCTGTTTTTTGTGCGAATGGCTCGTTGTCTTTCCCTGACACAACTTCTCTGGGTAGCAGTGCTTGTGAACAATTGTAACCTATAAGAAGTCCAACATCGCAGTCTATGAGTGGGGCAATCTCTTCTGCAAGATGCTCTAGGTGTGGCCATGCTCTTGCTGTCTTAGGAGTGGAGATGTGATTCAGATTAGCAGGAATAAACTCTCTTGTGTAGGTTACAGGAAGAGGAATTCTCTTTGAAGAATAGAAGCCTCTGATTTGCAGCCCAGACAGCCTTTCACTAGGAATAACTGTATCTCTGGATGACAGTGTGGAAAGCCTTAACTGTACATGTCTCTTGTCACAGTTCAGAGCATCTGCCTTTTCTTGTAGTATAAAGGTGGTGTCACTCTGACTGTCCAAGAGGGCATATAGCAAGATTTCGTGATCTGGGTCGTTCGTTGTGGATAACCAAACCGGACTGATTGTGGATGTGAGGTTACTGCTATTGGTTTGGACTACACGGTGTGATATTGTCTGGTTTGGTGTTTCCTTACTTTGTTTGATTTCCTTCATGTCTTTCACACCCTTGCTTTCCCTTTGTTCCTTGTCACCTTCCTTGTTCTTCCTGACCTCTTTGTCCCATTCCTGATGCAAACAAGTTGGATGTTTCCCTTTGCATGTGTCACAAACACTTCTCCTTTCACATTTCTTTGAATGGTGACCAAAGTTAAGACATCCAAAGCATAGTCCCTTTGCTTGTACAAACTGGACTCGTTCTGTTATTGACTTGTCCATGAACTGTCGGCATGTGTGAATGCTATGGTATAATCTTTCACAGAAGACACATTTCCTTGTGTTTGGTTTCTCTTCTGCAGCGCTTGCCAGCACATTAGTTCCGACACTTCGAATCCTTGTAGGTTTAACCTTCTCTGAATCACTACCCTTTAGTGCATAAAGTGACGTTACTGGATTGCACGCTATCTTGGCTTCTCTTGTGACAAAGTCAACAAAGTTACTGAATGTTGGAAAAGAACCGTACTGCTCTTCAACCTCAATAACCTTTCTATTCCATCTTGCAGTTAGCCAATCAGGAAGCTTGCTTAGCATTTTCTGATTTTCACTGCAATCATTTAGGACTTCAAGGCCCTTGATTTGTAGCATAGCGGTTTCACATCCTCTAAGAAAGTCAGAGAAATCTCTTAACTCAGCACTGTCCTTTGCTCCGATCTTTGGCCATGATGTTAGTTTATCCCTGAAGGCTTTGGCAATTACAAAGGAACTTCCATATCTTTCTTCCAACGTGTCCCAAGCTGCATAGTATGCTGCATCTGTACCCAGTAAGAAGTAACTCTCAACAGCTTTTCTGGCTGTTCCACCAACATACTTGCGGAGATAGTAAATCTTTTCATTCACTGGAATATTTTTCCTGTCTATTAGTGTCTGAAAGGACATCTTCCAATCCTTGTACTTGAGAGGGTCTCCGCTGAAAATAGTGGGTTCTGGTACTGGTAGACGGTTTATGCTAATGGACTCTGCTAACGCCCTAGCTAGTGTTATGGTGCTATCTTCTTGTGCAACATTGGTTGTAAGTTGCAAACTCGTGGTCTGTTGTGGAACAGAAAACTGTTGCAGGCTTGCAATACGTTGTGATGGTGTGAGCTGAATTTCAGGCAGACTTTCTGGCTTAGAAGCAGCCTTTCTTTGTTTAGTATTGTCATGTAGGATGTCTGAGATTTCTTCATCCGAGCTGATTTCTTGCTCATACACCTTTAGTCGTGCCTTGGCAGCATTCATTTTCTTTATTGTTTCTAGACGTTCTAACTGTCTTCGCTTCTGTTCTAGTGCTTTAACCCTTTGTCGGGTTTCTAATTCGAGGTTCTCAAGCTCGTTTCTTTCACGATCCATTTCCTCCATAACCTTTAGAGCCGCTTCAGTTGCAGCTAATTCAGCTGCTGCTTCTTGTTTCCTTACAGACAACCTGCTTGAACTTGAACTTGTACTTCTTGAGCCCTTGGATCTTTGAGAGGCTGAGATGAACACTGAACCAGCTTCACTACAACAAGTTGACCTCCTTGCTGAATCCTTTACACATCCTTCTTCTGTAAGGCATTCTTGAGCTTGTTGTACACTGTAAAACCTAACAGCACATCTCAATAAAATAAATAAGTTTATCATTCCAATTATTCTCAAGTTGCTCAAAAATGAAATTATAAAGTAGTAACTCAGTTGTTCTGAGTGCATTTAAACTTTTTGAGCATTTTAAGTATGAGTAACACAATTGTACTATGTTCTACTGACTCATGTAATTTAGGTTGGCTTTAAATCAGCATACACAATTTAATAACATACAACCCAATTTCCCAGAAATTTAAAGATTGGGTACCTCAACATATAATATTTAATTGTGTGATGTATAAATAATTTCTCATTTGATTAAATAGGATAAGTAGCAGTATTAATATTATATACAATATAATATTAATAAAATGATTTAGTTAGTTTTTTAATATCTTTTTAGTTTAAAATCAAAAACATTAATTGATTCTTTTTCAGTTTTTATTTACCTTTTTTATAAGTTTAATTTAACCTTTATATGAGATATATCAAGAAACCTGCTGTAAGTACCTCTATTACCTCTGTTTCTCGTTGTGCTGTACTGCGTGAAAATGAACCTGCAGTTGCACCTTGCTGCTTTTTTGCACACGACACTGGTTTACTAAGGACGTGGCCGGATCAGACCAGTTTGCGCGGCGCTGATGCTTCGGTGTATGGCTTGCTTGGTGTGGAACACCGGCGAAGGGAGGTATTAACACCCGGAGTGCAAAGAAGTTTGTCAGTCCTGCCTCAGTTTTCAATGCAGGTAACGTTGATGTTTACTTGAATTTTCTTATTGTGCTTCTTTGCATGTTTTCCAGTATTTCTTGAATGCTATTGATCGCTAACGTTATTTTAACACGAGCTAGCTAGCGCGCCCGTAGTTCAAAAAAGTTTAAAAGATTTTAAGTAAACCAATAAATGTTGTGTAACTCGTTTGTCGTTTATATTGGCACCACAACTTAATATTATTGATGTCCGTTTCTGACTATTGTAGGTCTTTTTTAACTGTGCCTGTGCCTGTTTGTGTGTGTGTGTGTGTGTGCGCGCGCGCGCGCCCAGGCTGTTTTGACTGATGGTTTATGTTATTTCAGGGCTCGGCTGTCACTGAGTACTGATTT
>JABWDL010000135.1:0-18307 GCA_015343265.1 Pao palembangensis | reverse complement strand
ACACACACACACACACACACACACACACACACACACACACACACACAGGCTAACGTGCAGAATCTCTTGCAGGAGTTCCATCTGGAATACGACAAACTGGACGAGCGGCCTCACGTTCCCTCCACCTTCAACTACAACCCCGCCCAGCAGGCCTTCTGATTGGCTCCGCCTCCTCCCGCCCGCCTGCCATCGGTCCTCCTGGCTGGTCAGTCATCACCTTTGAGGTTCACTGGCCACTAAGGACTCAGGAGGGGAGAGGACCTTCAGGCTGCCGCTCTCCCAAACAGACTTTTAGATTTGAACTTTTTCCACTTCCTTTACCTCATTTTCCATTTTTTATTTTATTTCCACCCTCCATCATCACAGGCTGCAACCGTCCACCTGACGGGTGATTCATCTTTCTATTGAATCTTAAGAATTTGACTATTTTTGTGTAGAAAAGCTTTTTAAAGAAGCACATTTTAACCTGGAGCAGAGTCACCCGTCAGGCGGCAGGTTAGCGGCGCCGCTGCACATCTGGCTGCACATCTGGTTGGGTTCAGACGGACGCACATCAGCAGTCAGGAGAGGACGCGCAGTGTACGTTGTAGCACTATTTCATAATAAAAGAAGGAGACTCACCTCTTTTCTTTGGATCTTTGGAGCCTCAAACGCTGGTCTGAGCGAGAGAATCACGGCCGAGCTCCACGTTGGCACCACAGGGAGACAAATCCTCCGTTCAGGACACCTGTCCAGTCTGCTCACGGAGAAGACATCCGCCTTAACAAGCCAGACTTTGTCTGTGGCTGAACCTTTCACCTCCAGAAAGCACCGATTCTGGGTGAAACGTCTCCAGATTCAGGATTATCAACACGACTTTTGCTGTTTTACCAAATTTCACATGTTGGGGAAAAAAAAAAAAAAAAATCTGAGGGTTTTGGTTTGTTTCCAGGGAAACACAAAAATGCGAGGACCAAATTTACGAAGCTTTTCTGGGACCATTTTAAAGAGGCGACACAAATGAATGATGGAAACGCTAAAAATGCTAAATCAGCTTCGTCATGTTCGCGACTCTGCGCACTTGGACACTAAATTGAGGAAATCGAGACATTTTGAAACTGCTGAAGACGTAAAATAGGTTTTTGAATGTCAATATTTAAATAAGCCACAAATACTGACAAACATCAGGTCAGGTCGTTGCAACGAGGAGAACCAACATTTGTCACATTGACTCTGTTTTCTCCATTTTTCCTTTTTTATCCGTGTTTTTCTGTTTTTAAGTTGTCTGGGTTTTTAAGATCTTCCAGCAGACAACATTCGTGTGTGTGTGTGTACATATACTACGCGCACACACTTCAGAATTTGTGAGAAAACCTCTCCAAGATGCAATACTGCACTTCCGGATTGAAGCGGCACAGTCAAGGACACGTGACCCAGCAGAGCGGCTCTGATTGGAGGATGACCCTTGGCTGTTTTATTAAACGTGGCAGCTAGTGTTTTATTAGAAAAGAAATTGTAAAAAAACCAATAAATATTCTGCTAATGAAACTGAAGTCGGACTCCTACGTGTTTGTCCTGTTTCAACATGTCAAACTTTCATTTTGACGTTTGAAGCAGCATTTTTCTAGAGTCACCAGCTTTTGTGCACGTGGGGGCGCCATTCGGCTGCACGAGGTCACAAACTGAACAGACGATTCATTCATTCATTCATTAAAATCTCATTAATGATAATTACGTCTGAACCACAACAGAACCTGCTTGTGTTGCTTTGCGTCCCGGTGACGTCATCGCGTGTAATCTGTTGATCTGCAGAGATGGTTATAATCCTGCTGATGTAGCCCAACAGACCGACGCTAATGCTGATGCTAGCGCCAGCAGCCGCCTCTATTTGTAGAGGGGTTAAAAACGCGCAAATGTTTTATTCCGGCTTTAAATGAGAGTTTCAGCCGACTACTAGCAGTGCTGCACCTGACCAGGTGGGGGCGCCAGTCGGGTTGCTTTTAGGAGTAAAAATATCCAATTTGACCTCATTTCTGTCCGTAAAGACTCATTTATACACCTGGATGAGTTAAATCACCGAACCTTAGAGCGAGTTCATGAACGCCGAGACTCTTCTGATCTCTTTAAATCAATAACTGCTAATTAATGATGAGGTCATCGCTCTAAATCTGATAAGGTCCCACTGAGGATGTTCCTGAGCTGCGTGTTTTCCGTCCACTAAGAGGATTATCTGCTGCAGAGAATAACACAACCACCAAAACACACACATCTGGACCCCAGCACCGGGCGAGCGAGCATCAGGAGAGGGAGAGAGAGAGAGGGAGAGAGGGAGGAGAGGAGAGAGAGGAGGGAGAGAGAGGAGGGAGAGGAAGGAGAGGGGGAGAGGAAGGAGAGAGGGAGGAAGGAGAGGGGGAGAGGGAGAGAAACAGACCGACTGCTGCACCAAGTAGTCAATGTTTGTGACACCCCCCCCCCACACACACACACACACACACACACACACACACACACACAAGATTAACTAATCGGATGAAGAAGTGATCTGATCTGAAGCCGAGATCATCTGAAATCTCAGATAACCGTCACATCTAAGCGGCTGTTTTCATCCCTCTTTTATAAAAACTCTTCTCGTGAACATGTCGACACGACAGTCGTCCGCCTGGGGGCGCCAGACACCTCGTTTATGTCCGAGATCATTAAAACGATCGTAAAATAAATAAGAGATAGTTTGACTTTACTCACTCTGAAGTTTCGCTCTTTCAGCGGGAGGAGGAGGAGGAGGAAGAGGTGGAGGAAGGGGGAGGAGGAGGAGAGGAGGAGGAGAGGAGGAGGAGGAGAGGAGGAGGACTCTGTCGTGTTTAAACTCAACAGTTTGCCAGCAGACAGCCAGTCTCCTCCTCCTCCTCCTCCTCCGGGGATCCTCTCCATGCCGCCGGGGCTCCGTCTCCTCCTCGCCTCGCTGTCATGGGGAAGCTGCGGGTGTCCTATGAGTACTCTGAGGCGGAGGACAAGAGCATCCGGCTGGGCTTGTTCCTGATCGCCTGCGGCATCCTCAGCCTCTTCATCCTCGGCTTCTGCTGGCTCAGCCCGACGCTGCAGAGCCTCCAGAGCAAGCCGGCCAACTGCACGGTGAGTCCGGGCTCGGAGCTCCGAGCCGCGGCGCCAGCGGGGGGGTCTGTTCGATCCGCTGAGATCGCCTTCATCATCATCATCATCATCATCATCAGCAGCAGCAGCAGCAGCAGCTTCGTCACATCACAGATCCGGATGTTCTTCTGACGTTTTCATGGTTTCATCTTTTTCAGAAATGACTGAAAACGTGAGAAAACTGTCAGAAGTTGTTGGCTTGTGTTGGGATTAATCCTGAATTCAGTCAGATGATCCTGATCTGCAGAGGAGCAGCTGGTGAACCTCCAAACTAGTTTTCACGGCAAAGTTGCAGAAATTCTTTGCTCTGTTTGATCAGGTTCCGGGATTAAACATGAAAATCTGCTCAGATTATCAGAGAAATAAAACCTGACGATGATGAGAAACATGAGGATGAAGATGAAGATGGTGATGATGATGGTGATGATGATGATGATGAAGTTAACAGTGATGATGATGATGATGATGATGGTGATGAAGTTAACAGTGATGATGATGGTGATGATGGTGATGATGATGGTGATGGTGATGATGATGATGATGATGGTGGTGATGGTGATGATGATGATGATGGTGGTGATGGTGATGATGATGAAGTTAACAGTGATGATGATGATGAAGTTAACAGTGATGATGATGATGATGAAGTTAGCAGTGATGATGATGATGATGATGAAGTTAACAGTGATGATGATGATGATGGTGATGATGATGATGGTGATGATGAAGTTAACAGTGATGATGATGATGAAGTTAGCAGTGATGATGATGATGATGATGATGGTGATGATGATGAAGTTAGCAGTGATGATGATGATGGTGATGATGATGATGAAGTTAGCAGTGATGATGATGATGGTGATGATGATGAAGTTAGCAGTGATGATGATGAAGATGGTGGTGATGATGATGATGGTGATGATGAAGTTAGCAGTGATGATGATGATGGTGATGGTGATGGTGATGATGATGGCGATAAACATGAGGATGGTGGTGAAGATGATGAAGATGATGGTGATGACGACGATGATGATGATTGTGTCATGTGACAGGATGATTCTCACTCAGCTGTCAATCATCCTGTCTCAGAGGGTCTTTGTTTACCTTCCTGTTGCCGTAGTTACCAGGCCAGGCTGTTTTCTCCCCACAGAACTTGGCAGCAGCCTGATTTATTCGTCTCGTCGCTCGTTGCGTCATCCTGAATTTGGTCTGCAGGCCGCCGCCCCGTCTGTCGTCCTCTAATCCCCCAGATTTGGAACGCGAATCCCAACGCTCATCTTTGTGGCCTGCTGACCTCCGACCTCGGCAGCAAATCCGAGCAGCTTTAAATCCAAACTCTGGTTTGGAAAATCCCGCTTTTCCTGGCCGGTTGGCGTCGCTGCGAACGCCCGAACGCAGGTTTCCGTCTCAGCCAGGTGCAGCTGTTCATCGGTTAGCTCGCCCTGCTAACGCCGCAGCGCTGCTGTGCTCCGCTTGTCCAGCAGGTGGTGTCGGTTGTGCGTCCAGAGGAGATGTTCGAGTGTGTGTTCACCTGCGGGGCCGACTGCAGGGGCACCTCGCTCTACCCCTGCCTGCAGATCTTCGTCAACAACTCCGAGTCCGGCGCGGTGGCGCTGCTGCACTTCGACGAGCAGCAGCTGCTGCTGAACCCCAAGGTGAGCAGGCCGCCTCCGGAACCCACCCACAGGTGGCGCCGCCAGCAGGGCCTGGAAAAGAGCCTGGAAAAGAGCCTGGAAAAGGAAAAAACCTCCAGTTTCACCACAGAAACATTCAACTACGCTTTTAAAGTTTAAAGTGAATGTTTGTCAGTCACCGTGTGTGTGTGTGTGTGTGTGTGTGTGTGTGTGTGTGTGTCCTCCTCTTCCTCTCGGAGAACGTCTGGGCTGTCGCCATAGAAACGGAGTAAATATAGAGGGCAGAGACAGCACGTCATCCGTGCTGCCCGGTCGCCATGGTGACGTGTACAGGCAGACAGAGGAGTCACGCTTCATTCAGAAATCTTTCACGTCCCCCAGGGAGCGCCGTCCCCGCCACCTCTCCCGACCCGAGTCACGCCCGGCGCCTCTCAGGCTCCGCCTCCTCCGCGCTGACGCTGCAGGATGAAAACAGCACCAGCGCGCTGTTGCTGCTGCTGCTCTCTTCCCGTCCAGCTGGGCGGGGCTTCAGGTCATGTGACTGCCGTCCGTCTCTTCCTCATCCTCCTCCAAACCTTCCAGCTGCTGATCAATAATCGGATCAGCTGATTGATGGCGGTTAGCTGCAAATGAGCGTAAACAGATGAGGGAGAGGAAGGACGGAGGCAGGTGGATGAACCAGAGTGTGTGTGTGTGTGTGTGTGTGTGTGTGTGTGTGTGTCTTAAACTAATTAGCTGTAATGAGGCAGCGCTCCCTGAGACAGAGACCCAGGGTGAGAGTGAGAGAGGCAGCAGCAGCTAATTGATCATTAAACATCCTGATTATCTCCTTAACGACGACGATGTCGTCAGCGAGGTTTGCCCTCCATCAGTTTAAACAGTGACTACGTGAACTTAGAAGGGGGAAAAAGTGTGTTTAACAGGAGGAAACCTTGAACGGGACCAGGCTAAAGCTAAAACCGCAAAGGTCAGAGGGGTCAGAGGTCACCGGAGGGGTCACTCTTCTGTGGATTATGGTGACGACGCCTGGTGATTTTCAAACTCTGCTTCTATGGTTGGGGAATCGCTCGTCCTCTAAAAGTGTGTGTGTGTGTGTGTGTGTGTGGGGGGGGGGGGGGGGGGGATGCTCTTCAACACTGATTGGCTCAGAGGGGGTCTGGACTCCTTCCTCACTTTCTGTTTAGAGTCTCTCTCACACACACACACACACACACAGTTATGCCGCAGGTGGTTGATGGGCGCTTGCACCTTTCCTGTGGATCATGCTGTTGCTATGACGATGAGGCCGGTGATTGGCACCCGAACTAAACCCAACGATGCTGCTGGAGATCAATCAGTCACGGCGACAACAAACAGATTCACAGTCAAACGTTGCCAGGCAACCGTCAGCACGGTTAGCACCCGTGGCTAGCCTGTGGCGCTGGGTCACGGCGGGCATGTGTGCAGGGATGGATACCGGTGACCGGCCCTCTGCTTCTGTCCCAGTGTTCCTACGTTCCCCCCTGTGAGCGCGACAACCAGAAGAACCGGGACAGCGTTGTGTGGTGGGAGGACTACTTCACCAAAGAGGTCAACAGTCAGTCCTTCACCTGCTACTTCAACCAGCAGCGCAGGTGAGAGCCAACAGCCGCCCAGTCACCGATTACCGATGAGCTGACGTCGTCTGAGTGGCCTGAATGTTTCTGATCACGTTCTGGAAGGCGACAGCGCCCAGATGCTAACATGCTAACTCGGCTTCTGCGCCAGCGCCCAGGTGCTAACATGCTAACTCGGCTTCTGCGCCAGTGCCCAGGTGCTAACATGCTAACTCGGCTTCCGCGTCTCCAGCGTTTGGCTTCACGCTGCTCTTTCTCGCCTTCAGGCCGGACGACGTCTTGTGGCGGCGTTCCCATGACGCCAGCGTCCTGATGCACTGCGTCCTCTGGCCAATGGTGTCGCTGCTGCTGGGGACGCTCATCGTGCTGCTGACCGTGTGCACGCGCTCTCTCGCCGTCCGCGCCGAGGCCCTCCAGAAGAGGAAGTGCTCCTACGAGGTGTGCCACGACCTCTCCACCGCGCCGTCTGTTCGCCATGGCAACAAACCTGAAGACCCCCTGGCTACGAACTCTGACCCCGACTTGTCCTCACCGACCAGGACCCTCCCGCTGGTCGCCGTGCCAGTGCGGCGGCGCGATCGAGAACATTAAAGCGACTGGTGGGCGGAGTCGACCCACTGTGGCGCCACCTACAGGCCAGGTGATGTCAAGGATCCCAGCCTGGAATCCTCGCTTTTGATGAGAAACATCAGTTTCCATGACGATGTCCTGCTGGGGCTCAGCATCAGTTACTGACGTACCTCCTCCTCCTCCTCCTCCAGTCCCAGTAGCCACAAGCAGAGCCAAAGTCCTCCTCCCAGCCTCTCCGCCCGTGGTCGTCTCCGTTTTCACTTCTATCTTTTTCAAACTTTGTCGGCTGAAGTTGCTCAGCTGGTAAAACTATTCAGGACTAAAATCCCGAGACAGAAGTGTGTGTGTGTGTGTGTGTGTGTGTTGCGTGAAACCAGCTGCCTGCAGGCCTGAGTGGCGCCTGCAGCAGGAGGTCATGTGACCACAGCAGGGAGGCGTCTGACCTGGTTTGTGGAGTCAGACGTTTTTTTTCCCTAGAACAGCCGTTAGCGTCGTCTCCACAGCCGCTGCGGCTGCTTTGCTGCTGAATTTCTTCTTCGGGTGTTTTTGTTGCCGATCGTTTAAATGGCGTTGACGGGTACGCGGAGCGACACGGTGAACCAGTCTAGTTCTTTAGTTGGTGGAAGCCACGTTGCTAACCTTCGTTTTATGCTAGTATTTTCGCACCAGCTGCAGACGAGGGTCAGTTTGGGGGGGGCGGGGTCGTCTGTGGGGGCGGAGCTGAGGACTGTAGCACGCCTCAGCTCCCCACCGGCGTCACCTTTCTCCACCAACGCCTGAACTCGTGTTTGATTGTGAAATGTAGCCCCGCAGTTCTGCCTCAGGACTGCTGACCTCACGCAACCAAAGCGCTCGGAGCTGCAGCCGCCCTCCGGGGGCAGCAGAGGACGTTAGCATGTAGCCCTCAGCCATGTTAGCATCCAGCAAAGCCAAGCAAACTCATTCGTGCTTCTGCCGCAGCATCTGGAGCTGCAGCCAAACTTCTGAGTCCGAGCCCAAAATTAGATTTCCTCACAGGGAGTCATCATCCGACGTCTTCAAATTCCCACCGTCGGTCTAAAAATGACCCCAGTGTTGCTAAGCAACAGGCAGAGCGCTGGTGCGCAGGTTCTGCTGTTTCCTCACCTGAGCGGAGACCCAGCGTCCTTCCCTGCTCTCTGGGCCACATTTAGGAGACGCTTGAGCCTATTTTTCTAACTTCCTGTGTCTCTCCTGTGAGCGTCTGACCCCAGGTTTCTGCTTCCGGGCTTCTCTGTGCTGTGAGCGCTGTTTTGGTAAACGTCGCCGAGTCTTCTGGTTCATGTGTGTCGTCTCTGAAGCCATAAGCTGAGCCGCGAACCTTTGGAACAACTCCACCGTTTCATCCACACCTCCACTAAACGTTTGTGTCCTTGCTTTGTGTGTGAATATCAGTGTCGTCATGGAGGGAGGGGAACTCCTTCCTCTCGCCAACCGTATTTCGTCATCCCTCCTCTCCTCCGAGTAGCAGCTGTGAACCACGTGACCCAGGTAGCCGCTTAGCCCATGTTTATCAGTAAAGATGATAACTATAGTGCCTAATCTTTAAATAAAAAACACACTTTGTCTTTAAATCAAGACACATTGTTGCCTTTTATTCAGTTTATTTTTACTCTCAATACTAAGAAACAAAGATTTTATATAAATGTTGAACACTGATGAAATAATATTTTCTTTGAATCTTGGGTTTTAGTTTGAAAGATTAAACGCTTCATATTGTCTACTCATGTCAGTGTTAATAACTATATGTCTAAACATAATTCCTTTTTAACTCTTAATTTTTTTTTACATGAATAAATCTGGTGTATTTTTAACTTATTTCCATTCAAGTGGCGAAACAGCGCCCCCACCGATGTACTGTGATGGGCTGATTTTTGTGGTCAACGGGGGTACTGCAGTTTCAGAAACCGGCGAAGCTTGTGAAATCCATCAAGTTTAATTCGTGGTAGTTGAAACTTTCGTCCAAACAACGTTTGGACCATTAACTAATAACTGAAAAAAACGAGGGAAATCGGTGACTGACTCGCTAACTTTTATTCAATTTCCCATCAAATTCCGGCTGCTAGTTTGACGCTTCCGACGAGACGGAAGACTTTCACAATTCTTGTAATGGTGATACAGGTGAGTAATAAAGTAAGGGTTTTTTTATACGAGTCTTGTTTTGTGGCAGTGTTGATTTGAATCAATTATTTCGCTATAGCGTGAGTTCAGTTAGTGCTTAATAAATATTTGTTCTAGTAGATCATGCCGGAATCTTTCTTTGTATGTTGTTTCTCGGGGACGCTAAAAAGTGACGAACACGCCGGACTCGATCAATTTAGATCATTTGTCAGTTAATTTTCATTAGTTAGCAGCCATAAACAAACATCTTTTCATCTTCTCGGGTGTTATTGAAATGTAACCATCTTTTATCTTATTAAATTTTCATGTCAAACTTGTCCGTTAGTCTTAGTTCTAAATAATTTCGTCGATTAAAAGATTACAGTAAAACGCATCTGTTGTTTTTGTGTCTATCTACATCTTTTTAAAAGACTTTGTAGCTTCAATGAGAACGTTCGCACAAGACAGAAACCTTAAACTTTTACACTTTGTAACTGACCTTCTTGAGTTAGTAATTATAGATGTTTTGTCGGAACAAGGACGCTATTTGTAACCTTCCAGATGTCAGACAGATGTGGGTGCGACTCTTGCTGCTGCTTTAACGCTGGGTTTGCTCTCACCTTCCTCCTGTGCATCTGCTGGATTTACTTTGTGACACAGGCTGGTCAGCTTCAAACACCAGCTTCTCCAGCTGCGAGCCAGGACCACCAGATCAAACGATGTTGAGGTCCCGGGGGACTTGGGCTGAGCCCAGCCTCTGATGGGGGCTGGACGGGTCTGATCTGCTTCCATCTGGGTTACCCAGTTCTGTTTGGACCTCAGTGTGTCCTACATCAATATAGAAATCAGACATGGGTTATGTTCTTGGACAGCTGAGGAGGCTCCTGATATTTGGTTCATCGATATCTAAAAAGATTTCATTTTTATAATATCCATAGCACATTTTTTAAATGTATGCCAAATACATGTTTTTGTTATAAAATAATTTAATCTTGATTTTTTTGTTCGAGATTTGAGTTTAAAAAAGCTGAAGCGGCGCCTCCAGCGCCCCCTGGTGGCCGCCCGCAGACATGTCAGCGGCTCTGGAACCATCAACCTCTAACTCAGACCTTAGACACATTTTAATTCTGAAAGAAAAAAATCAGATTTGTTTATGGATTAACAAAGGTTTAATAACATCGTTGACAGTGATCTGACATGGTATAAAAAGTGCTTTGCATTAATTCTGATATAAAAGAAAATATCTAATTTAATTATTGCAGCAAAACCAAACATATTAATTACAACAACAAAGAATTATGTTCATTCTTATCTAATTAAAAGCAATAATCAATATGTCCTCATAATCAGAAAGTTTATTCTTCATTTACTTTAATGTTTCAGGTTAAGCTCTAAAAAGTCCACGTTTAATATTTTCTTCCCATTAAATAGAAACTCTAATTAAACAGTTAGTATAGATTCTAATCAGCTAAAGTTTAATTAAAAAGGACACTTCAAATATCTCCAGTGTAAATTGCTATAAAGAGTATTACATCAGTATTTACAGACAGAAAGGTGAAGGTTTAAATATGCAGCTGACGCAACGCGCTGAGAACGACCTTTGACCCTCGTTAGCTGCTCACTTTGAACCAACCTGAGAACCTGTGTCAGACATTTATCAAGTTTCCACCAAATTCACCCTGAAACGGATCCGTTTGTCTCCTCTGCTGGTGCTCAACTTCAGATTCTGATGGAGTGAACCAGCCGTTCAGAGGAGGTCAGCGGGAGCTCCATCCTCCGGTGGAGCCTCAGCGTCCAGTGTGGATGAAATCTGAGGGAAAGATCACAGGAGATCTCAGGAGAGCATCAAAAGGAGCTAATCAGCTAAATGGTGGTTCTGTTACCCATAAAAAAATATTCATGCGGTTTAAAAATATCTACAGTAGCAGCAATTATTCCCAGTACAGCAGTCCAAGCCCAATCAGTGCTGTTACCATGGTAACCTCCAGCTGCACAGGTGGGACTGGTTCTCCAGGTGAACCAGTCCCACCTGTGCAGCTGTTGGCCAAGATGGCTGTTCTCACCGCGGCAGTACTGGGGGTTGAAGTTCTCGTAGATGGGGTACAGAGGGTTCTCCTGCTCGCTGCGATGCTTCCTGGCTCTCAGAACGTCCCGGACACACTGGTGCAGGAAGGCGTACTGGCCCTGCCACATGGGAGGAAGCAGCGCTGGTTTTACTGGCTCACAACAGTTTCAGCCTCATCCAAACACCCAGTTTAATCTGATTAAGGCAGCTGTTCGTCTGTGCACTGACACCTGCAGGACAGGTCTGGTATTACAACTGCAGGGCTGTTTGTGTTTTCAGCTGAGTGTGCGTGCACGCGCGCGCGCGCACATACCTCAGTTTGGACCATATGTTGACGGTGCAGACGCATGTCAAACACACAGCTGTAAAGGTCAACGCTTCCTTTGGCGTCCAACTGCTGTAGAACCCGATCCAGGGCGATGAAGGTTCCTGTGCGGCCCACGCCAGCACTACCCCACACACACACACACACACACACACACACAGTTCCACTTCAATCAGGACTAATTATTTGTAAAATGAAGTTAATCCCCCTAATCACAGGGGTGTATACTGTGAGGACAATCTCCACACACACACACACACACACACACACACACACACACACACACCTGCAGTGCTGCGGTGGCTCGGTGCTGGGGAGAGGCGCTCCACGTGGTCAGGCCCAGTCCTGAACTGGACCAGGACTGGAGTGCTGTCAAGGAACCCGATGGTCGGGCCAGGCGGTGTAGTGGAAATGACAACCCGTCGAGGCTGCAGCGACTCTCCTGTTCAGGTAGCGGGCAGGTGAGTGTGGGCGTGGGGCGGCTGGAGGAGCAGCAGGAGGCGTGGCTACCGAGCAGATGCAGAACTCTCGGATGGTCCTCGGGCAGGACAGACTCGGACAGCCTCTGGACAGGTCTCATTAGTAAGCCCCTCCTGGGCAGACCAGTGCTGCTCCACACTTCACCTGCAGCCCCACACACACACACACCTGTGTTACGCCCTCTGTCATGCAGCGCTCTCTGCCTTTCCTTCCTTTCTCCACACACACTGGTACCATGGCTGACATTGCAGACCTCATGCTCCCACAGCATCCTCCAGAAGTCGTCCTTGGTGCCGGGCAGCGGGCCCTGCGCGGCGATGTACTCCCTGCGGTAGCTGTTCCCCTGCACACACGCAGCAGAGGCAGGTGACTTTGCGCCTCTAACGTGTGTGTGCTTGGCGTGTGTATGTGTGTTATGCAGCACGGAGTACGTAGCTAGCGTTGGCGTAGTCGAGCCGGGGGTCGTCCTCCAGTGCGACAGCTTCACCTAGTGGAATCATCTACAAGCAGAAGTGAAAAGATGGAGCTGCTGTTGTTGGGGGCTTTTCCTGCTCCGGCCTGAACACAACCTACAGGGCAGGATGTTGTTGTAGCGGTTCTTCCCCCGGTTCTCCGGCACTCGGGAGCCCACGTCCATGCGATCACGGTTGCGTCCCGTCTTTCAGATCCTGAAGGAGCGAACGTGAAGGTAGGCCAGTCGCCAGCATCACAATACTCATCAATCCTGGTTATTGGTCATATTCACGATTACCGTCAATTACTTATTTTATCCACAAAGTTGCACTATGAATCTGAAGCCACAGCGTCACCGTGGCAACCACATGTTGATCCTTGACCGAATCTGGAAGTGAGCTATGGCTAGGGTAAGATGCTATGGCTGGGTAAGATGCTATGTCGGAGTAGATGCTATGGCTCAATTGAATGCTATGGCTCAGATAAGATGCTATGGGTAGGCTTAGGGGTTAGTCAAAGCGCTACGCATAGCGGATCTGAGGCGTCAGATGCTATGTGTATTTCTGGATGTTCAACGTCATTAATTGCTCCTGACTCATTAGGCGCAGGACAGCCAGAATGTGTGTGTGCAGCTCATTATGCTGATATTAGAATATTAAAAAAACAGAATATAATTGTCAATGAGTTATTTTCTGACGTGAATGAGAGCCCAGGCGAAAGGTTTGCAGCGAGGAGGCACAGGCCTACCTCAAACTCCTCTGACGAGTAGTTGGAGTCGGCCTGCAGCCTGCTCAGGTGGGACTCGAACTGTGTGGCTTTGATGGGACTGACGGGACAGAAGCGGTCAGACGCCAGCACAAGCTGCTCGGCATAAGCTTCACAAGACTCACCTGCTGACCGGACGGCTGCTGCAGCAACGCCAGACGATGAGGCGGTCCAGTCACATCACAGCCTGAGAAAGCCACTCACGTGCGCATGTACGTCTCACCTCTGGCAGCCCACGTAGGCCCAGAGGCTGGAGCCTCCTTCCACATGCTCATCCTCACCACCGGGTTCTCCTGCACAGCCCTGCACCACACACACACACACACACACACACACACACACACACACACACACACAGGGTCAGGTGCACGGCTCAAGCACGCTCTTTCTGACACGTGTGCGTTTGCGTGCGTACACTTTGCGCAGCCTCTGTCTGTAGAGCAGCAGGGACAGGACGGCCCCGGAGACCCCGATCAGGAACATGCCAGCGCTCAGACCCTCCACCACGCCCCCCAGGGGCTCTGCACACAGCACAGGCAGCGTGGGACACGTGCACGGAGCTGTGCAGGCGGGCGTGTGCCAGTCATACCTGCGTGAGTCCTGATGGGAGGGGACAGGTAGGTGTCGCTGAACAGCGGCTCAGGAAGCTCCCTGTGCTGCTCGTCCAGCAGGCGGGTGAAGGCGCGCACGCTCAGCCTGAACACAAGCACACAAGCAGGCGGTGACAGGCGGTAAGGCCTGGCTGGAGCCCACGCGGGCTGGGCTTTCTACCTGTAGCTGGTTCCTGCTTTCAGGGGCCCGTCACAGAAGCTGCCATAGCTGTCTCTCAGGTAGAGGGCGTCGCCGTGGCGATGATCACAGGCCCCGCCCAGTCGCTCGCTGCCAGCTCCCAGGTTGACCTCCACCACCTGATCAAAGCTTGGTTAGGTACAGCAGCTGGGGGCCTGCTGCAGGCTGGAGGAGCAGTTACATCACCTGACCAGCGGGGGCAGCGGTGTGCTGAGCGCAGCGGCTGCTGAAGTAGGCGGTCTGGTAGGCTCTGAGGGAGGAGTTCCTGCTGTAGTCCTGGTAGGAGGCCAGAGGGTGGCGCTGCTCGGGCTGCAGCATCTCATTGGCTGAGGGGGCAGAGGCTTGGTGAACACCTGACGTTCATCAGCTGCTTGCAATAAAGTTTCCACTTCCTGCCTCCTACCCTCAGACTCCGCCACGATGATGGCGAAGAAGCTGACGGCGCCGTTGATGTCGCTGAACCAGGAGCAGTTGAATCGGAACAGGATGGAAGAGGAGGTGACCTTGGACGACCTCTCGCTCACCTGCACGCTGGGGTGCGGGGCCGGCGGCCCTGCAGGGGGCGGGGTTTGTGTTAATAAAGATCCAGCAGCTAAAACGGAACGCAGGCAATTAAGAGTGGAGCTGAGTCTGTGTGTGCTCACGGTCAATCATGGTCACAGTGGTGTGTGTGGCTGCTGGACTCGTCTGTCCTGCTGAAGAGACTCTCACGCTGACAGAGTACTTCCTGTACGGCTCCAGGCGGTCCAGCGTTACCGCGGCAACGCCTTCGGCCAGCCGCAGCACTGAGATCAGCTCCCCGTCGTCCTGGCGACGGCACTCCACCTCGTAGGAGTCAAAGTCAGAGAGAGGGGGTGTCCAGGAGCAGGAAAGAGAGGAGGAAGACTGCGGGAAGCAGTGGAGGGACTTGAGAGGAGACGGACCTGAGACGAGGAGGGAGGAGACAGAGTGAAGACTGTAGATGACAAACATCAGTCATGGATGCTGTGGGATAAACATGAAAACATCTTTAGTTCAGGATCCAGAGTTAAAACCATCTTCTAGGGTTTATAAATGATACTCTCGGCGGCGTCTCCATCTAGTGGCCTCAATAAGAAACTGCATCTCTGAAATATTGGGAGGTCTGTCTCCATCTAGTGGCTTCAACGAAAAACTGCATCTCTGAAATATTCTGCGGTCTGTCTCCATCTAATGGCCTCAATAAGAAACTGCATAATTTATCGGCCTGATGAGTTTCAAAAATGATCACGTGGCAGTCTTAATTTGGAACTAATTCCATTTTATTCAGTAATAATGTTTCCTACATCTATTTTTTTAATATCTGCTGTTTGAGGCTGTTTCCCCCTACTTGTCCTGACGTTCCTCTGGATTGGCTGGCTGATGACCACTGGTCCTCCACTGGCCCCGCCCCCACTCACGGTCACCACGGTGAAATTGTAGAGTCGCCCTGGAAACATCCCGGCCAAGATGCGCCCGGTCAGGCGAGTTTGTGTGACTGTCAAAGGGTCCGGCGGAGCCCATTGGAGACGGAAAGCGTCGTAGTCTCCGAAGGCGGGGCCGGACCACGCCAGCTCAATGCAGCCATTGGTCGGACCTTGTTTGACAGAAAGGTGAGTGGGCGGTTCTGGAGCTGTGTGCGGAACAAAACATTTACACCAGTTCAAGAACCACCAAACTTTTCTTCACTTCTGTTTTTGTCTTACATGTGCGTCCCATCGCTGACGAGCTATTGGTCAGTTCTCCGCTGTGTGTGATGACCTCACTGCGATACAGCCTACCAGGATGCAGCCCAGAAAACACGTGACTGGTGTGGTCGGCGCCCACCATCTGTACCCCCAGAGTAGCTCCAGAAGCATCGTACAAAAGCACCTGAACGCAACAACAAATGTTAGCTATGCTAGAAAAATATGCTGTAGCTAGGATAATATGCTGTGGCTAGGATAATACGCTATAGCTATGGCTAGGATAATATTCTGTAGCTAGGATAATACACTATGGCTAGGATAATATGCTGTACCTAGGATAATACGCTATGGCTAGGATAATATGCTGTAGCTAGAATAATATTCTATGACGACACAATCGGACAATTACATTTACAACAGAAACAACTCATCACGCCGTGGTCACCTGATATCCACTCCAGCTGCCGTCGCCATGGCGCCAGCTGACCATCAGTCTGTCTGTCCGTCCCGAACTCTCAACCTCCAGAGACGACACTGCCGACGGAACTGATGAGGAAGAGGAGAATAACATCACCCAGGTGAAAACAGGGCTGGATGATGGGTCATGTGACCAGAGAGGGCTGCTGTTGGTCTGCTTCTACTGAGAGGCGGAGCCACGGAAAGTTCCCACCCCCTCAGCTGAAAATCTGTTTCTTTAATGATCCAGCAGGGGGCAGTGCACCATGTCTGGACTGACCGGTTCTGGCGAGCGTGGAGGAGTCGCTGCTCATGTCTCGGCTCCAGCTCACCACCTGCAGACGGTACAGACTTCCTGCTTGCAGGCTGCTGAACACGCAGCCGTCTGCAGCTGCAGGGACCTTGTGCACACCCACCAGCCCACCTGCGGCCTGCAAACAGGTGAGTCACATGTGTGAGCTCAGCGCAGGATTCCAACTGTGACGCACAGGAAGGTCCTCCCACCTGAGGATCAGCAGCATCTACGCCCTGACTGGCTGTTTCAGGGACGCTGTAGAGCGCCACGTGGTAGCCGTCCACATGTCCGTCTGAGGGCCGCCAGGAGAAGGAGAGCGAGGAAGCGTTGGCCGAAGCGAGGCTCAGGTTGGTGACTGCAGCCGGACCTGCACACAGGAACAGGCGTGACTCCAAACGGCCAGCAGATGCAGCAGCCGCGTTCGCCACTCACGTGTTTGCCCCTCTGCCGTGGCCTCCGCCGACAGAACGCCGCCGCTCAGGGTGAACAGCCTGACCCGGTAGCTGTGGCCGGAGGTCAGGCCTTCCAGGCGCTGGCTGCGTGTGTCCGCAGGAAGGGTCTGGTTGGCCAGCAGGGCTCCGGCCTGGTCCAGCAGCTGCAGCCTGTAGGCGTCGTAGAGGCCCGCGGGCCGCTCCCAGCTCACGCTGAGGCTGCGGGCGCCGCTGTGCTCCGCCTGCAGGGCCGTCACCCTGGCGGGAGCTGCAGAGCCACACCGTCACTGGCTCTGACCCATCACTGCTTTTAACTCAGGGTCCAATCACCTACCAGTCCTGCCTGAGCACGTGCTCCCATTGGTCAGCTCTCCGCTCACTGATTGGACCGTCAGGCTGTAGGCGTGGCCTGGGATCAGATCCAGGAAGTCCAGGGAGCAGTCCTGCTTGGGGACGGGACGTTGGTCCACCACAGTGCCGTCCTGGAGACAGGTAAGGAGGCGGAGCTTTGGCTGTGGGAGTCAGGGTCACTTCCTGTGTGGACCCAGCTGAACTGGACTTACTGGTTTGGACAGAGACACCATGTACATGTCCAGGTCCCCATCTCCAGGTGTCCACGAGGCCTGCAGCCCAGCCACAGAATCCTGGAGGCCCGCTCGGGGCCAGAGGCGAAGGTTCCGGACCCTGCTGGGAACTAAAGAGAGCTCGAGGTTCAGACGGACGCCTGGACCCAGCTGTGGAGTCTGCAGGTGGTCTCACCTGTCCGGCCCTCCAGGAACTGGGCTCTCTCATAAGTTCCGCTGAACGTGGACACCACGATCTTGTAGTGACGCCCCGGGGTGAGAGAGGTGAGGCGGTGCTGCCGCGCCTCGCTGGCCACCGCCACGGGAGGGAAAACCCTCGTGTCGTTGAAGAGCAGGGTCACCTGATGATGAAACAGGAAGCAGGTGAGAGCTCCACAACACCGCTTTAACATCTACACACCTCATAGTGGTCCACATGGCCGGGGGCGGGGCTCCAGGTGAGCGTCAGGTGGTTGCTTCCTGCGTCTGCCAGCGACAGGTTCCTCACAGCAGCTGGGACTGAAGCACAGACAGTCAGCAACCCAAAACCTGGCTCAGGACTCCTGCTCACCCGGACCGGACTCACAGGTGCGTCCCTCGGTGGACACGCTGCTCACGTAGCCGCCGCTCCACGTTTCCACGGTGACGGTGTACAGCCTCCCAGGCGTCAGAGAGGAGAAGGCACACTCGTTCTGCCCGGCAGAGACGATCTTCTCCTGCAACACCGTCAGGTTGGAGCGGATCAGGACCACATAGCGGTCCAGATCTCCAGCTGCGTGGCGCCAGTACACCTGAGCAACAGGCGGGAAAAACAGTTAGCTCGCCCAGCACAGTGGGAGGAGGCGTGAAGGGATGAGTGCAGCGACCTTGAGGAAGCCGTCTCGGGCCGAGTGGACAGCCGTGGGGTTCTGGACACTCGCAGGTTCTGAAAGACACACATGGATCAGGCTCGCGCTC
>JABWDL010000133.1:0-17277 GCA_015343265.1 Pao palembangensis | reverse complement strand
TACGGTGCTGCGAGGGCCATCCTTTCTGACAACCCCCTGGGGTTGACTTGTGGGATGGTTTGTCCCACGTCAGAACTCTGTGTGGGAGGCTGCAATCTCTATGCCTCTGAGGAGGGGCCCATTAATATCGGAGGGCTACAGCAGTTTGCTACCGAGGTACTGTTGATTCCTTTAGTAGTATTTTCAGTCATGATTATTTGGAATAAACCTCCACTGTTGTTGATTTTTAAATTGTACCACTTTGAAGATTTAAGTTTAGTTTTCCTTATGAGTGAGTGACATGGTTTTGAAGTCTTCAGCTTCTCTATTATACCTTCAGTTTTTATTTTTTTTGTTTTTTTTTGTTTTTTTTGTTTTTTTTTAACAGGTGTTCAAAAAAATGGGAATCGCTCAGATCCGCAATCCGGAACTCCCACAGGCATTTGAGATGCCAGAATCTTACCACGCCCCCATTGCTCTGATCGGATGTGGACCAGCATCGATCAGTTGTGCTTCCTTCCTCGGTCGTCTTGGATATGATAATATTACAATTTTTGAAAAACAGAATTACACCGGTGGTTTGAGGTACCTAATCATCAACATGCTGGCTATCATACAAAACACAGTCAACAGTAATTTTTAATCGATTTTAATTTATATCATTTTAACTTATAAATATATTTCCAGACTGACATTAAATTCAATCTGATGGAGAATTTGTGTGACTTGACAAATATGGTTCATAACATGCCACCATTTAATCTGACAGATCTTAAACAATTAGAGAATGGGTGTAAATGACTGAATAAGAATATTGCTAAACTTAATAGTATGAAACTGCAAATGAATATTAAATATGATTTAATTATCAAATAAATTAAATATCAATATTATTATATAATAGTATTACAATAGAGGTATCTGGTGGTGGTTTATGCAAGCTTTACAGTGTCAGAAAATTTATCGTGTAGATGTGAGAGGTAATTGGAATTAAAATATCCAACATTTTTACATGCATCAGTGGCAATAAATCAGCTCCAACCTGTGATTCTGGCCCCGGGTGGCTATTTGCCTAAACCAACTGGGTTAAAGTCTGTTGTAATCTCTAACTTGTCAATTTAAAGATACAAAATTATATCAACTATGAGTCGAATACCTTGAAAACAGGTAAACAAGTATCTGAAGAGGTATATTTTTTCTTCTTTTGTTTTAAAGATGTGTAAGTGCATGTACTGTTTCTTTCTGCTTTGCAGCACATCAGAAATCCCTCAGTTTCGACTTCCCTATGAAGCTGTCCAGTTTGAAATAGACCTGATGAAGGACCTGGGCGTCAAGGTTTGAACCATAAACACTCTTGCACATATAAATGCATTGTACATTCCTTGCATATTTTAAATATTCATTTATCTATTAACATTTAACATTTATTTCACCAGGGTATAACATTTTAGACTAAACATCCAGGGGACACTCCAGTGAATCAATTTCCATATACAGTATCAATTTAAAAGCAGTCAAGGAAACCAGATTGAGTTTTCTCAAACTATTCTGCACAGGCTCCAGTAGCAGCGCTCAGTCTTTTTAGACAGGAGTCTATTAGCATGGTACATCTTGACTTGGCAATATTTGGCCACTCTTCTTTGCAAAGCATTGAAAATCTGGATTTTGTGAGATCTTCTGTGCACAGCTGTTGCATCACCTCACAGATGTTTAACTGGATCCAAGTCAAGGTTCTGACTGGACCAGTGCAAAACTCAAAATTTCTGGTGAAATGATGCTTTTGTTTATATCAGTTATTAATTTCGGCTGTTGTGCTAAAAGATCTGATTCATCTTCATCTGCAGCTTTCTAATAGAAGCCCAAACGTTTTTCTGTCAAAATAGACTGGAGTTATTTGTTTCACATCATAAAAACTGAATAAAAGGGTGTGTAGACATTTTATACCAGCCATACATAATATTTGTGTGTGATCGCCAGGTGGTGTGTGAAAAGGGCCTAGGTATGAAAGGAATGACTGTGACAAGCCTCAAAGAAGAAGGTTTCAAGGCTGCATTCATTGGGATCGGTAAGGACCCATTTCAAAACCATGACAACTGCTTGATTTTTAGCGAGAAAATGGGAAAATGCAAACTCAATTCATATTTTATCCAGTGCGATGAATGAAAACTTTGTGTGTAGGTCTGCCTCAGGCCAACAGAGCTAAAATCTTCGAGGGTTTAACTGTGGATCAAGGCTTCTTTACATCCAAAGATTTCTTGCCTCGAGTAGCCTTAGCCAGCAAAAAAGGTACTGCTACACACACACAAAATAAATTATCTTTAAGGCCATGATGTGGCCTGAAAAGACATGATTACTGGACCGAGTGCACCACCGCAATGCATATTTGCATTGTTGGAAAACTGACAAGAGCTGGAAGTTCTTCATCCACCAATCACCATTCTACCAACCATTGAGGTCTGCTGATGACTGGTGGAGTCAAGGAGACGGAGAAGGAGAGATAAAACAAACAGAAAAGACAGAAGAGAGTAAGACACACAGGACAGTACAGGAGAGGACGGGAAGAGAGGAGAGGACAGAAGAGGAGCAGACAGGACAAGACAGGAGAGGAGAGGAGAGGAGAGAGGGGGGAGGAGGGGGAGAAGAGGGGACAGGACAGAACAGGCAGAGACCAAAAGGAGAGAGGGGAGGGGAGATTAGAGGAGAGGACAGGACATGAGAAGAGAGGAAAAGGAGAGTAGGTGGACGGGACAGGACAGGAGAGAACAGGACTGGACATGGGAAGAGAGGAGAGGAGGGGAGGGGAGAGGAGGAGAGGAGAGGAGAGGACAGGACAGGGAACAAGAGGAGAGGAGAGGACGGGGGACAGGACAGGACAGGAGAGAACAGGACCAGGACAAGGGATGAGAGGAGTGCACCTGCAGAGTGGTCAAGTGTATTGGGATGATGTGGTGCTAAAGGCTTCTCCAGATTCAAGGATTCTAGGGTTTTTATTGTCACTGTACAGGAGACAGTGACATTATTTTTAGCAGCTCTTAGTTGTATACATTTACAAATAAGTATAAAACTCTAGAAAATTAAAATAAGGAAGTATAACACAATAAGAAAGTGCAGTGCAGTTCTGAATGTCCATGAGGATGAGGTGAGCAGCGCAGTTTAAGGTTCAGTCTGTGGGTGGGGGTGTGTGTGAGGAGACGGGGTGATGGATTTCACAGCTCTGGGGAAGAAGCTGTGTTTCAGTCTGTTTGTGTGGGTGCTGATGTTCCTGTACCTCTTTCCAGAGGGAAGAGGTCCGTGTGCTGGGTGGGTGGGGTCTGCAGCTATACGACGGGCCTTTGTTTGAACCTAGCTGTCGTACAGTATATTGAGTCTAGGTGTGGGAGGGGACTCTCCACAATCCCCTGTGCAGTTTTCACCACCCGGGCCAAGTCCTTCCTGTCTTGTGCTGTGCAGCTTCCATACCACACCGTTGCACTCAGACAGAGGATGCTCTCTATTGTAGAAGTTTGTCAGAAACTGAGGGGAGAGTCCAGTCCTTTTGAGCTTCCTGAGGAAGAAGAGTCTTTGTTGGGCCTTCTTCACCAGGTAGGTTGTGGGTGTGGACCAAGTGAGGTCAGATGTGATGTGGATTCCCAGGAATTTGATGTTGTCCACCCTCTCTACCTCCTCCCCGTGGATGTGAAGAGGGGTGTGTTCCATCCTCCTGGATCTCCTGAAGTCCACGATGACCTCCTTGGTCTGATGTGATGGAGCGTGACCTCTCAGGACCTTGTATGAAAGTTGAAAAAAGTAAAGAAAAATGCGATCTCTGTTGCTAAAATCCTGCCAGGAATCTAGTCGTATTTTGGAGGCTTTTCAAATAAACTAGACATCCAGATAACAGTGAATTACAATTGACCAGCCTCTTTATCTGAGTTACAGAAGTCACTCTGTGTGCTCTCCTCTTCACATTCTGAATCAAGCTGCTAAAATATTTGCACTGTCTGAAAATTTACACTGTATCCTCCTGATCACTTTACTGTCATTCAGCTGCCGTTGTTCAGTTAATTATCTAAAGTTTAGATAATTAACTGTGAATCACTTTAGTTATACCTCTATTCATGGACTGGTCCTTTTATACAGTACTTACATTATGAATATTCTTTTGTCTTCAAAACAATGTGGGGACTTTGATAAACTGCATAAATTAACAAAGTTGCCAATTTGCAGTGGGGAAAAATCTATTCAAATAGGTGAAAACACATACGGTAATGTTTTTTTACTTTAACTGTGTGTAGGTATGCAGGGGTGTTGTTCCTCGCTGCCAAATCTAAGAGGTGTTGTGATTGTTTTGGGGGCCGGTGACACTGCATTTGATTGCGCAACATCGGCACTTCGATGTGGAGCCAAAAGAGTCTTCGTCTGCTTCAGGAAGGGCTTCACCAACATAAGAGCAGTTCCAGAGGAGGTACGGATGGATGGATGATGGATGGATGGATGAAAAGAGGGATGGATGGGTGGGTAGATGGATGAAAGTACATGAATGAAATGTGATGGATGGGTGGATGGAGGTACAGATTGATGGATGGGTCAATGGATGGATGGATAGATACAGGTACAGATAGATGGCTGAAAAGAGGGATAGATGGATGGAAGTACAGATGGATGGGTGAAAAGATGGATGGCTGGATGATGGATGGCTGGAGGTATGGATGGATGGGTGAAAAGATGAATGATTGCAGTACAGATGGATGAATGGAGGTATGGATGGATGGGTGAAAAGATGAATAATTGGGGGATGGATTTTTTGACACTATGCCGGGGGGGTTTGCTGAGAAAACTGGATATACCAAGTAGTAGGACTCCCTATATCTGATCTTTGTTGTTAAGAATATATATATATATACATATATTTATATATATGTATATATATATATATATATATATATATATATATATTTATGGCAACCTTGAACAGGCAACAAGGAAAGCGGCAACAGCCAAATACCTCCAGCGAGTAAGACAAGTCCTTCAAAGCCAGCTCAATGGCAAGAACAAGTCCCGGGCAATAAACAGCTACGCCCTGCCAGTGATCAGATACCCTGCAGGAATAATAAGGTGGCCAAAGGAAGAGATACAGACCACAGATGTTAAGACACGAAAGCTCGAAACAGCCAAGCTCCATGAGTACATCAAGGACAAGGCCCCAACGGATGACGTGCTCAGTGAATGTCTCAGACAATGGCAAGATCAGGAGGTGCTGGAGGAGGGACCATCATAGGAGGACAAGCCCCTACATGGGGTGTACCACCGGAACATAGCTGAAGTGGCTGATCTCAAGAAGTCCTACCAATGGCTAGAGAGGGCTGGCCTACAGGACAGCACAGAGGTGCTCATCCTGGCTGCACAGGAGCAAGACCTGAGCACCAGAGCGATAGAGGCCTAGATATACAACACCAGACAAGACCCAAGGTGTAGGCTTTGCAAAGAGGCACCTGAGATAATCCAACACATAACTGCAGAGTGTAAGATGCTGGCAGGGAAAGCATACATGGAACGCCATAACCAAGTAGCTGGCATAGTCTACAGAAACATCTGTGCGAAGTATGGGCTGGAAACCCCAAGGTCAAAATGGGAAACACCTCCAAAGGTGGTGGAGAATGACCAAGCGAAGATCCTGTGGGACTTCCAGATACAGACAGACAGGATGGTGATGGCGAACCAGCCAGATATCGTGGTGGTGGATAAAGGGCAGAGGAGAGCCGTTGTGGTGGATGTGGCAATACCAAGTGACAGCAACATCAGGAAGGAACACGAGAAACTTGAGAAATACCAAGGGCTCAGAGAGGAGCTGGAGAAGGCTTGGAAGGTGAAGGTGACAGTAGTGCCCGTGGTGATCGGAGCACTCGGGGCAGTGACCCCCAAACTGGAGGAGTGGCTACAGCAGATCCCTGGAACAACGTCAGACATCTCAGTCCAGAAAAGTGCAGTACTAGGAATAACAAAGATACTGCGCCGGACCCTCAAGCTCCCAGGCCTCTGGTAGAGGACCCGAGCTTAGAATAGAGGAGGAACCACCCATGGGGGATGAGAAGGGAATTTTAAATAAGCTGTGAGCGGGACAAAAAGAGGCTCAACAGGCTATTTAAAAGAGCTAGCTCAGTCTATGGCTGCCCCCTGGACTGCATTGAGGTGATAGGAAAGAGGAGGGCCCTAACCAAACTGTCCACCATCATGAACACCACCTCCCATTCTCTGCATGAGACTGTGGGGGCCTTAAGCAGCTCCTTCAGTGAAAGACTCAGTTACCCGAGGTGGAAGGAGCGCTTCCGCAGGTCCTTCATCCCAAACACCGTCAGACTGTTAAATGCTGCACTATAAAAATGTAACAAACACTCCCATGTCACAGTCGGACTGATGTTCTAACTATGGACTTTATGGTCTTTTTTCATTCCACTCACTTACTTTATAGCTGCTGTACATCCATATTCACCTGTGCAATAACACTTCACCACTGCACAGCTAAATGGGTGAGATTGTGTATGTAAATGCTGTTTTTTTTTTTTTTTTATTATTTATACTGATTTTTCTGTTTATTTCTTTATTATTTAATGCTTCTGTTGTTGAGCTACTGTAACAGTTAAATTTCCCCACTGTGGGGATAAAGCCATTACATGCTAGCAAGGGAAGAAATACCCCTTTATTGGGTGTACACCAGAGAAACAAAAGGACACGGAGAGCAAAAGGAAAACCAAACCTTTTTCAGGCGTAGAGACACGGGCGCACTCAATGCTTCACACAGTCTGTCTCCAAGCAATATCACTCTCACCGTTAGTGTCAACTTAAACAATGTCACACTCCCACAGTTAGTGTCCACTCAAACAGTGTCAATCACACTCCCAACAGTCTCAATGATCCTGCAACGGGACCAGCTGGCAGTCTCGTCTTTATGTGACGAGGTGATTGGTTCCAGGTGCGCGGTCCCTGCTCGATCCCGGGGATCCGCGCCCTCTGCAGAGGAAGGTAGGACACTTTCGGTGATGTCCCAGAGGGCCGGCAAGCCGGACCCTGACAGTGCCCCCCCCAATGGGCGCCTCCTGGCACCCTACCTGGTCCCTTAGGACCACCCCCTGTCCATCATCCAGGGTGGGAGGAGAGGTGTCGGAGGGAGGGACCGGGTCAGGCCTACGGACCTGCGGAACCCCTTTTACCGGCGGCTGGGATGCCAGCGGCTGAGGCGGGGCCGGCAGGGTCCGCGGCCCTGAAGAAGGAGGAGCAGCCGGCGAAGACGTCGCCGGCCCTGGAGAGGATGCGGCCGGCGGAGACGTCGTCGGCCCTGGCGAAGGGTGCGGCGGCGGAGCTGCGGCCCCCCGGGAAACTGGAGGCGGCGGAGCTGCGGCCCCCCCGGGAAACTGGAGGCGGCGGAGCTGCGGCCCCCCCGGGAAACCGGAGGCGGCGGAGCTGCGGCCTCCCGGGAAACCGGAGGCGGCGGCGGCGGCGCTGCGGCCGCTCGGGAAACTGGCGGCGGCGCTGCGGCCGCTCGGGAAACTGGCGGCGGCGCTGCGGCCCTCAGAACTGGCAGGGGCGTCGGCTGCGCTGCTCTCGGAACTGGCAGGGGCGTCGGCGGCGCTGCCGTCAGAGACATCGCCCTCGGGACCGGCGTCGGCGGCGCTGCTCTCGGAACTGGCGCTGGCGTCGTTGGTGTTGCCCTCGGCGCGGGCTTCGGCGCTCCCTTCGACGCTGCCCTCGGAACTGGCAGGGGCGTCGGCGGCGCTGCTCTCGGCACTCCCTTCGACGCTGCCCTCAGAACAGGCGGAGGTGTAGGCGACGCAGGGACTGACCTCGCTGGAGCAGACACTGGAGCCGAGGCCGTCTGGGTGGGAGCAGGGAGTGGGTCGGGAGGAATCCTTGGATCAACGGGCGAGACAATGGGGCTCCAGGCACACGCGGGGACTGCAGCGTGCTTGCCTGAGGCCGGAACATAGCTGAAGTGGCTGATCTCAAGAAGTGTCAAGGCTGGACCACTTATGCCCAGACACTGTGTCAGAAAGACTGGAAGAAAGACACGGAGAGCGAAAGGAAAACCAAACCTTTTTCAGGCGTAGAGACACGGGCGCACTCAATGCTTCACACAGTCTGTCTCCAAGCAATATCACTCTCACCGTTAGTGCCAACTTAAACAATCAATGTCACACTCCCACAGTTAGTGTCCACTCAAACAGTGTCAATGATCCCGCAACGGGACCAACTGGCAATCTCGCCTTTATGTGACGAGGTGATTGGTTCCAGGTGCGCAGTCCCTGCTCGATCCCGGGGATCCTGGCCCTCTGCAGAGGAAGGCAGGGCACTTTCAGTGATGTCCCAGAGGGCCGGCAAGCCGGACCCTGACATTTATAAAGTCAGCCCAGTATTTGAGTGACTTTATCTTTAAACTGAAATTAAATATTTATTCTTTTCCCATAAAAATTCCCATAAAACTGCAATTTTTTTTTCTTCAGATGGAGTTGGCCAAAGAGGAGCAGTGTGAGTTTCTTCCGTTCCTGTCTCCCCGTGAGGTCATCATGAAAAATGGCCGGGTTGCCGGGATACAGTTCTGTCGCACCGAGCAGACAGAGGAAGGGGATTGGTTGGAAGATGAGGAACAGGTTGTCAGGCTGAAGGCTGATTACATCATCAGTGCCTTTGGCTCCATGCTCAGTGATCCACAAGGTAACAGAAGATCTGGGCAGTGGTCATTATTTCCTAATTCCTAATATTTTTATGTTTGTAAGCCTCCCCTAAAAAAAAAAAAAACATTAGTGGATGTGAGAGACTGGTTAGTTGTTTTTTAAGAAAATGTTTGGTTGAAGTAAAGGCGCCAAAAGAAGGAGCCACATGCTACTAACTAAAAAGGTTCCCACACTCAACAAATAAGCAGGAACACCGTGTGTGTGTCCGTGTGTGTGTGCATGTGTGTGCAGTGACTGCAGCCATGGCTCCCGTGAAGCTGAACCGATGGGGAACCCCAGAGGTGGACACTGATACGATGCAAACTAGTGAGCCCTGGGTGTTTGCAGGAGGAGACGTTGTTGGTTTGGCAAACACCACTGTAGAATCTGTGAATGACGGCAAACAGGCCGCATGGCACATTCACAAATACATTCAGGTAAATCATCTCAGCTTCATATCAGGAACATATTATACGAGTCAACATCAACAACAAACAAACTGTCAGTGGCTGGATAAACTTGAACCCTCTTGGGTTGGGTATCGGGTTGAACCCTATATATATATATATATTTTTTTTTAAAGAGATCCTGTAACTTAAATTTAACCTGATTGTGCTGTTGCATGCACATATTAAATTCTGTTTTAAATGCATCCTTGTTATAATATTGCCTTGTCAGATTAAATGAAAAGCATTTAATTTATTTTAAAGAATTTTTAGAGCATCACAAGTGATTATATGAACTGTGTGACACACCGATAAGGAGTGTTATTATAACCACTATAAGTGAAAGCATAACAGGAATAATCTCTACAACAGCAACTGTGATATATTAGGAAATAAAGGAACATTTTTTCAAAGGTGATGTGTGGGGAAAAAGGTATGCTGCTACAGTGCAATTTTACTACCTGCCTGTGGGTTCCTTACTGAGCCTAACAGCAACATTTCAATGTTCTAGGCTGTTCTGTTTTTTAAGCTTTCAAGCCTCTTTATTTATTTATTTTTTTGTGATAGTGATGTGTCAAGACTTCCACCATTTTTCATCTACAAACACAACCACATTCAGTCTGGATTGAAGTGTCACTATGGTCCTGATTACTAAGTATCTGAAGGTTCTCAGAGCCTGACCACCAAACAAGCAAAAGTAGAAAGAAAAACTCACTCCTAACAGGAAGAAACCTTGAGCAGGACTAGGCCCATATGAGGGATCCTCCTAATGAGATGGGACAAAAACAGGAGATAGGATGGGGGGAGGACATAAACAGGAGAGCAACAGAAACATGCATCATATATAAAATTTGTAATAATAATGTTTATAATATTTGTATTGAAGGATTCAGCTAGCTCACCTGTTTGTTTTTTAAGTCTCTGTATGGACAGACGGTGGATTCAGTTCCGAAGCTGCCATTGTTCTTCAGTGCCATAGATCAAGTAGATATCACCATTGAGGTCTGTGGAATTAGGTTTCCAAACCCATTTGGCCTGGCCTCTGCTCCTCCTACGACCAGTGCAGCTATGATCAGAAGAGCTTTTGAGCAAGGATGGGGATTTGCTGTGACAAAGACATTTGGACTTGACAAGGTACAATTTATTTATGAAAACGGGAGATAATAAGGTTTCTCGTTTGCACTGAACATGAACATGACAGGAATGGCATCTTTAAATTACCCTGTTATATTACAAGTTGCATTAATATAATTCAAATTCGAGGCATCAAGCTCATATTGATCAGCTGATAGTGTCTTTTTTAAATAACCAATATTATCAGTTCATATATTTGTCTGTAAATTTGTTTCTGCAGGACTTGGTAACAAATGTATCCCCCCGTATTGTGCGTGGCACCACTTCAGGTAATGTGTATGGCCCAGGTCAGGGGTCATTCCTCAACATTGAGCTCATCAGTGAGAAGACAGCAGCTTATTGGTGTCAGTCAGTGGCTGAACTTAAGAGGAGTTTTCCAAATAATGTGAGTTTTATGTCTCCCTTGCTTTTTTTTCTTCAGTACATATACATATATATAAATATACAGATAGAAATAAATAGAGCAACAGAGATATTCAGAGATATAGACATAGAGATTCAGAGAGACATGGAGATAATGTAAGAGAAGGACAGATATATATTTTTTTTCTTTTTATTCAACTTGTTTTTTACTCCCATACCGCTGTTCTGTTTTTGTCGTACCCCCCCCTTTGCTGCTGTAGACAAAAGAATTTCCCCACTGTGGGATGAATAAAGTCTATTCTATTCTATTCTATTCTATTCTATTCTATTTTAAAAAGAGAGTTCGAGAGATGATATTTTGTCTTTAATTTGTTTATGTAATATTTAACCTGAATTAAGGAGAAGATTATTTTTAAGATCACTAAAATCTCTATCTTGATAGATTTGTTTTAAAATATTTATTTAGAGGTCAAGTCAGACATCCACATGTATCTGCCCAAACAATCTGGATAATCTCCACTTCCTTCAGGAGGAGGTTTATTATCAACATTATTGTCAATGCAGGCAAAAGTTGTAATCCATAAAAACTTGAAATTTGCCTGTTACCACACTATAATACAATGTTTAAATATAATTAGTAGTAAGTAACATAAGTAAGTAAGTAATATAAAATTCCCCAGATTCTTGAGCCTTAACTAAATAGATCCCAATTTTCGGGGAGCCTTTTGCCTAGAATGTCTTCGTCTTGACATTTATTTTGTTACTCTTATAATTTATCCTTTGTGTTGACATCTGTTTCTTTTCTAGGTGGTTATCTCCAGTATAATGTGTAGTTACAACAAGGAGGACTGGACTGAACTGGCCAAGATGGCAGAGGTATATCTTACCTCCCACTTCAAATACCACGATTTGGTGAAGTTACCGAAATACAACACACATATGGTTACATTTAGGATTCAGGAGCAGATGCTTTGGAACTGAACCTGTCTTGTCCTCATGGGATGGGAGAGAGAGGCATGGGACTGGCCTGCGGTCAGGTATGAAAACACCTTCACTAGCTTACCAACTTTTATTTCAGGTCCAGTACAAATCAATGGATCAATTCTTGCAACTAGCACAACCGTTCATTTTATTTGATTGTGAACTGTTTAATTAATATTTGTTTGCTTTTGACTCTTAGAGTTTATGTCAAAAAACAGGTTTATGTGATCAGATGTTGTTTATGTCTTTGATCAGGACCCAGTGTTGGTGCGTAACATCTGCCGCTGGGTCCGTGCAGCTGTTTCCATTCCATTCTTTGCCAAACTGACACCAAATGTTACCAATATTGTTGACATTGCAAAGGCCGCTTATGAAGGTACCACACGTCACCACCTGACTTTGTTTCAGTTCTACATCTGTACTTTAATATTACTGCACACTGTACTTTGCAGAAATAATAAAAGATTCAATGTATATTATGTAATAAACGCCAAAACATTGACAGTTTCATTGTGTGAAAGGTGGAGCAAATGGAGTGACAGCCACCAACACAGTCTCAGGAATGATGGGATTGAAGGCCGATGGTGTCCCCTGGCCAAGTGTCGGAAAGGGAAAACGTACTACTTATGGAGGGGTGTCAGGTAATGACAAGCTTAATTTTATGACTTTTTTAATAAACTTGCACTAAATATTTTAGGGATGCTCATTAATTTAGGCTTATCTCTTCACCAAACACACCGTAACTTCAAACATAAGGTCTCTTTTTACAAAAATCAAAAGAAATGTTGCCAATGTTTTTCTGCATTTACCAGTATTTCTCTATGTTTCTAACAGCATTTTTTTAGTAAATCAAGAGTTTCACTCAGTTTTAGAGTTAAATTAAAGTTAAAGTTGCTGCAAACGATTTGCTCATTTTTATGTGCAACATTTGTTTCCTTCAGTGTCATCAGTATGTAAATAATCCTTAAAGACCAGAATGCATTCACTTCTGTGTTGATGCACACAGGTAATGCCATCAGACCCATAGTCCTCAGAGCAGTATCAGCCATTGCTCGAGCAATTCCTGGCTTTCCAATTCTGGCCACAGGAGGCATTGACTCAGCAGACACAGGACTGCAGTTTCTCCATGCAGGGGCCTCAGTGTTACAGGTGATCAACTTAATGCAACTATTAGCATGCTTCCTGTTAAACCTAGTGTGTATTATTTGTTGGTTCTCTGATGTTAAAATGTTTATTGTAATTCTGCACCTACAGTGGAATGCACAGATTTGAGCACTCAGGTCAAAATGTCTGTTAATGTGAATCATTATGCAACTGGACGATGAAATGATCTTCGAAATACTGTACATGAAGGTACAGATGACACCCTCCCTTAATATTTTAAATTAAAGTGAATTAAATAAAGGAAATTAAATGTGAAAATGCCTAATTAAACTTGTAACACTGGGGCTGACAAGCTCTTCATAGAAATAAACGGCTCTGCTTCCTCGTCAGAAGTTTGCAAAAGAACACCTACACAAGCCTGGTGCTTTTATATGTGTATCGAGCAAAGGTGTGTTTGGAGAACATACTGTATGTGATATGAAGTTGAAAAGAGGATGGTCCTACAAATGGATAATGATTCTAAACCCACCTCAGAATCCACCATGGATTCCTCACAAGCTGCTATTTAAAAATTTTGCCATGGCCCTCAGAGTGTCCCTCTAAACATTAATAAAAATCTGTGGATAGAACTCAAGGAGCAGTGCATGTAGTGCATAAGTGCAGGAATCTTACAGAAATAAATACTTTTGTAGTCCCTCAGCAACTGAAAGAATCGTGAATGACTACAAAAATGATTGATAACCTCCACTATGAAATTAATAAAGGTAAATATAAATGTTTGAATATCAAACTTATTGGAAAACAGAATGTTTAAGAGATTTTAAGGTGCTTTTGTTGAATGGGATAACAGTAGTGTTGAAGTCATCAGGAAATACACTGAACTGTGTATTCAGTGTAATTGCTGCAAAAGGTGAACACTCCAAATATTAAAGGTATTGTAAAATTGGAAAAGGTAATGGAACTCATTTCATCTGAACCATGTTTTTGAGGCAAAAGCATGTTCACATCTGTCAGGTGTAATATTTTGCACGTTACCATAGGTGTGCAGTGCCGTGCAGAACCAGGATTTAACAGTAATTGAAGATTACTGTGTGGGTATGTAACTGACCATTGATCTTTCTACCCAGTCTTTTGTCCAAGTTTGATAAATATACAAACCTTGAAATAAAGGATGGCCAAATATAATGCTCCAAGATTAATTTAAAAGAATGTCTGTCCCTTATGTACAGGTTTGAAGGCTTTACTGTACTTAAAGAGCCTGAATCTCAACACCTGGGATGGTCAGTCTCCTCCAACTGAGAAACATCAGAAGGGCAAACCAGTTCCCAAACTGGAAGACCTTATTGGAAAGGTATCAGTGATTGCTACTAAAAACTTTTATCAGTATAAATATTTAAATTTAGTTGGAGCATTGAGTGGTCTTGATGAGACCTGTTCAATTTTACAACACTTCTGCCATTTTTATTCACTCATTTATTGAGTTTTGTTCATCATTGCAGCTTTCTGTTCAGTTTGTTCCATGTACTTATTAATATGTGCATCCATGCATGTCTAGAATGTACCCAGCTTTGGTCCATACCTCAAAAAGAAGAGGGAAGCTATTGCTCACTACAAGAAGAATCTGAAAGATGCTGGTAAAGATGATATGGAACCAACATTCATTCGTTGCAGCATGGCCAAACGACCTATTCCTACTGTCAAGGTACTGACACACTGAGCACACCATTTGACAAGTATAGTTTGCGTGGGTTTCTTTGTAAATGAATATTTAAAAAAGAAAAACATGCAAGTCATCTGTGTGTGCATGTTTTAGGATGTGATTGCCAGATCACTAAAATACATTGGAGCTTATCAAGAACTTAACAACTTGGAGCAGGTACCTATTTTCACCCGTTATTTAAAATCTAAACAAATTATACAGCTTCTTTTTAATGTCTCTGTTGAACTGCATGCCTTTGTTTTTCTGTATCTTATGTCACTTTAATAAATAATCAGGAATAAATGCCTTACAGCACCGTGTGTGTTTATGTGTGTGTGTTTGTGTGTGTGTATGATATCATCGACAACAAGTTATAGTACTACCCATACAGGTTGTGTGCATACAACTCTAGTGGATGTAGTTCTTTTTAACTAATTACAACCAGCTGATAGATACAGTTTAGTTTGTAATGTTTCAATTTCATGTAGAAGCCGACACCACAGTGTGACATATTAACGTGACCATGATGTATCGTCTCAGGTCGAAGCCTTAATAGATGAAGAAATGTGCATCAACTGCGGCAAATGTTACATGACCTGCAATGATTCAGGATACCAGGTCTGTTCCTTTTTAGGTTATCTGATATTGGCCACAACTTTCAGGGTTTGTCCCATTTTTCTAAACTCTTTTCTAAACTTACTTTGTCCGCAGGCAATAGAGTTCGACCCTGAGACTCACATTCCAAAGGTGACTGACAACTGCACCGGCTGTACTTTATGCCTCAGTGTCTGCCCAATCATTGACTGCATCAAGATGGTGACCAGGAAAACACCATATGAACCCAAGAGGGGGTTGCCAGTTAGTCCTGTCTGCTAAAGCAAAGAACCCCCTACCTTCCTACCTACATACCTACCTACGTACCTACACCAACTACTGATGTAGTTGAGGTTAATAGTTATTCAATATATAATAATAATAATAATAATAATAATAATAATAATAATAATAATAATAGTTCACCTCTTTCAGGGTACAGAGTGAACAATCAATAATACAATATATATACTAGAGGAATGTTAGTGTTTGTGTAATTATGCTCAAATTACAGTTTTATCTTATCTTATTTTTGTCATTTAATATTTTTAATGGTAGTAAAGTAAAGACAAAGAATGATCTTTGAAATTATTGTTTTCCAATGTAGTAAATACTACATTAAAACTGAAGCTTAATCAAAATATTCTTGTAATGAAGACAGAAAAGCAGACACTTTCCTAAAATAATCACCCAAGTAAATTTCTGGAAAAATAATATTTAAAAATGAATAAAATAAAAAATAAAACCTACAAAATTGCCAAAGTTTTGGGGTCATTTTATGCATCATAACAAATCACTGCTATGGTCACAGGATTTGCAAAACATTGAAACAAATGTAAAATTTACCACAAGTACTTTATTTTAATTACACTGTATTGCCAAAAGTATTCCCTCGTCTGCCTTCACCCACATATGAACGTGAGTGATATCCCATTTACAATCCGTAGGGTCTAATGAGATGTTGGCCCACCAATTACAGGTGTAACAGCTCCACCTCTTCTGGAAAGGCTTTCCACAAGGATTAGGAGCGTGTTCAGGGGAATTTTTACCATTCCTCCAGAAGCCAGTTTGTGAGGTTTATTGATATTGGATGAGATGGCCTGGCAGGTCATTAGATAGGATGTCCAGTGTTCAATCAGGCTGAGATCAGGACTCTTTGCTGTCAAATTCTTCCACACCAAACTCCCTCCTCCATATCTTTATGGACCCTGCTTTGTGCTTTGGTGTAGGAAGGGGCTATTTGGAAGTTTGGAGATGTTATCGGTACTTTGGGAGTAAACACCTAAACATGTTTGGATCCAGTAGAAGGCCGACTTACCATTAGACAAATACAGGCAACCGCATGCAGCCTCTAGATTTTCATGGGGCCCTACAAACAAAGTTATCAAGTTCTTTTTCTAACTTCGTTTGGTGTTTCACTATGGGACGCTGCCTTGGGTGTGACCAACTATGGAAGCTCCAATGACATCACGTCTGACAGTGACAGACCTGTCGAGCCGTGCTCGGGGCAACACCCCCTCCCAATACCACGTCTGACCGCCCCTCCCTACTCATTCTCGTTTTCCTCCCGTGAGAAACTACATGCTCCCTCAGCGCGTTCCTGGCTATTGGCTAGCTGTTCAACTGTTCATAGACATCCCCTCAAGGAGTATGTTGCTGAACGCAGTTTCCATTTTAGTCTGGACTGTGCTAAGTACTTCGTGAGAAGTATTTCCAGTGGCTGCGCAGGTGGAGCAGGTTTCCGCGGTAAGGGCAAACTGTTCCGGTAGTTATGGGTCTTAATTGTTCAGTTGTACCAATTGTACCTGTGTGGCTAAAGCTAACGTGTCAAAGCGAGCTTATCTGATACCGCTGAATAACATTAATTTGTTATTTCATTGGTTTTTCCGAGTTGAGCTAACGTGTCGTGACGAGCTAACTTGTACGATTTCTAGCAGCTCGGTTGAGTTACTGTGGTAGTGTGATTGAGGCTAACATGTCGTGACGAGTCTGCTCCGCTAATTTGTTGAGGCTTATCTCCCTTTTCCAGCACTATGTTGACGGCTGTCACCCTCGCCAAGGGGTCGGAATCGAAGACCAAAGAGGCCGTGTCCTGCCCGTGTCCCACTTCATGCGGTGCGACTACCTCGGGCAGAGACCCTCACCCGATGTGCATAGCGTGCATGGGCCCTCAACATGCTCAGGCTTCGCTTGCCAACTTGCAATCTTGTTCTCACTGTGCGTCAATGCCGGAGAAATTTCTGGAAAGGAGATTGAGGGCAGCAGTGGCTAACGGTCAGGATCCCTGCCTAAC